>JAOQGH010000032.1:5270072-5325791 GCA_025769975.1 Gallinago jamesoni
GGTGAGGCACTGGAACAGTTTTCCCAAAGAAGCTGTGGATACCCCATCCCTGGAGGTGTTCAAGGCTAGGCTGGATGGGGCTTTGAGCCACCTGGTCTACTGGAAAGTGTCTCTGCCCACGGCAGGGGGTTTGGAACTAGATGATCTTTAAGGTCCATTCCAACTCAAACCATTCTACGATCCATCAGGTGTTCTAAGGAAAAGAAGTGATACGTGATGAAGACTACAGTTCTGTCTGGGATAGTGAGGATTATCAAACACAGAAGAACAGAAATTTAAATGTATTAACTGCTTTTCTACAAATACTGTGTGCACAAGAAGACATAAATGATAATGACAGTAGATTAAACTTGGTTCACAAGCCTTCAAACATACTCAGTATGACATTCTTTTTCATTTATGCAGCTGAGCAAGTTTACTTCAGCCAGCAGGCGGGAGGTCTAAGAAAACTATTTGGACTGCATAACAAGAACACATCTGTACAGTTGAGATAGCTTTGAAGATATGCCCAATTTTGTTTCTTGGGTTTTTTTTGTCTTTTAAATAAGCTTAAGGCTTTTCTAAAAGAATCTTAGTTTCACTTCTACCCCTCACACCAAAAAATACCCCTCAAATGAAAACAGCATCAGAAAGTCATGTAAGCATTTTTATGGCCAAATACAGAAACTGCTAAATCATTCAAGTCACTAAATAGTACAGTATACACATGAAAAATTGGATAAAATTAGTTTATGTATTATGCATTCAAATGACCATCAGCCAAACATATTTAAAAATGTTGATATGAAATACAGATTCCCAGATTGCCAATTCCCAGTGAAAGCCACCTATAACTGTTTGCAAATAGCAATATCCAATTATGGTATGCTTCAGTATTTAACTAGGCTTGGCAGAGAGAAGCAAGAACCAAAATATACTCATATTCTGGCAATCCACAAGGCAATCCACAGCACTTTGAATTCTATAGCATTAACCTTCTTGTCCTATATAGGATTTTTTTGGGTCTAGATTTCTTTGTGTTCGATAACGTAACTGCTCACTGATTGAAAACTATAATAAGCTTCATTTTAAGTGCAGTATAAGAATGCAGTCATGAGTGTTGCTTCACTGCTTGTCCATAAGGAGGATTGTAAAGGGTTTGTTAGACTTTTAAAGAAAGCAGTCTGTTGGCAGCTACCTTTCAGACAGAATTTGCTAGTATTACTGATTTACTACATTTGTACACAAAATAGTAATGTACCTAAATTTCATGACAGTATATCAAATTCTCATATAACATAAATGTTCTAAGCATGCAGTTTGGAAGGACTGGATTGTATTCAATCCTTCGGGAAAAAAAAAGTCACAGTTCCTCCTGTGCAGCTAAATTTGGAAAGCAAGAGAT
Source organism: Gallinago jamesoni (assembly GCA_025769975.1). Classification (NCBI taxonomy): domain Eukaryota; kingdom Metazoa; phylum Chordata; class Aves; order Charadriiformes; family Scolopacidae; genus Gallinago; species Gallinago jamesoni. The sequence goes on from JAOQGH010000032.1 coordinate 5,271,457, forward strand.
ACCAGATATGCTCTGCAGCGGTTTATGTGCTTGTATTAAGAACATTATGCTTCTCAGTACAAGTCAGACCTATGGCATAGGCCATGGGCTTTCATACGCCCAGAGCGTCTGTGGTGTACACTGAAGGGGAAATGGATTGGACAAGCTGCCTGACACTAGCAACGGCAGCATCATTCCTACCAAAGAGCAAACACTCAGATATGGCTGGGGTTCCTCAACAGGTGCATGACATCTCCCCTACATAGGTAAATAAGTGGAAACACTAGGAAGATATTTGCCATTTTATTTCTATTTTCTCTGTGTCACTCATTATATAGAAGTAAATTTAAATCTTTGGGCTTAAATTATTAGAAAGTCAGATTCAAATGTACCTAAATGTATAGCTGTTTCTTGGCTACATCTAAATATTTTCTTTCCTTCCTCCCTTTTTCTGATCTTTTTCCTTCATGATTAAATCTTTTGTGTCAACAGAGTTCCCTGGAAACTTCAGGCTTCCAGTTGTCTGTAAAACTTGCATTTGACTCTCACAAGGATGCAGTGGGTAAAGCATATAGAAATTTCTTTACAAAGACCTATTGGAAGCTGTACTATTAGTTCTCCTGTGGTCACTGTGAGGGAGCTTGCTCCTGTCTTTGCAGAACAATCCTCTTTCACAAGAAAGCGCACACCATAGAGCTTGGTGGAAGCATTACATGGAAAGCCTGTCATATGTTATTGCAGTCTTATCTTTGAGCGCTTTTCCCTTGGATGAGTTTATTTTTTTTTAATCCTAACACAATTTTGATATAATTTTTGGCCAAGAAACAAGGGTAGTTTTGTGCCAGAACAGCCCAGTATAATATGTCAGAACCTATTTTCATCTGCTTATTTAAGTCTTCCAGAACAACATTTTAGCCCTTCCCACCATACAGAACTATGCCTACCTTGAATGGTTTGTTTATTTGTACTCAGGTTAGCTAGGCAACAAGTGGGCAACAAATACCCATGACTTGGTAAAACTGCACTGTATTAAGCTATACATGTCCAAATTTTTTATTTTAGAAGATGAAATTGAATGCAAAATCTAGAGCAAAAAAATTAATTCAGGGGTTCTAATGCTATCTTCATCTCTTTTTTCAAAAAATTAATATTGCTATGACCAAGTATCACTGACATAAACAATGGTAGCTTTAACTTCTGATCGAAATCCTGCAGACCCTTGGTACCTAACCTGCATATGCTTCTTTTGCCATCAATTGAAGATTCAGTTTTGCTTACTCCTAATCTACTCCCCATTACAATACATTGAGAGCAATGCACCCATGGCCTATCAGCCACCTAAAATGCGTTCTTGCCAGAGGACGTTTGTGGTACCTGTTGAGCTGTGGCTCTGCACAGTGGGGTCTAGCATGTTACAATGCCAGGCACATCGTGGAGCCTCACAGTATGAAGTCTGTCAGCCTGTGTGGTTCAGCATAAGGTCGGTTCATGTGCCCCTGTACCACAGTACTAGAACTGGGAGTACTGGGGACCACAATGGAGGGATACAGGAGCCGCTCGGACATGTTCAATCAGGTGTAAACCAATTTATTAGCCCAAGCTCAGTGCTATTGCTGCAGTCAGCAGAGGCAAGGAGGACACTGCAGCCAACTCCAGGAGCACGGTGAAGTGGATATAATAGCAAACAAATCTTTCCAATTTTTTCAAGTATGGCTTGGCTGCAAAACTGTTGGGAATCATTACTGTATAATTTATTAGATGGGATTGAACAAGTTAAATTCCTTGTTTTCTTGGACAATGAAACAATCTTCTTTCTTTAACGTATTATAAATTACTGTAAAAGTACAAATTGAGATATGCTGTTGATATGTGGGGTTTCTTTCTGGTTTTGTTTGGTTTGGTTGTTATGCCTGGTTTCTAACAAAGCATAACTTTCAGTCCACATTCATGTCAGCAATGGCCTTATTTGAAACAGCAATCCTTCTCAAGGTGCCTTGCAGGGTGATGACCCTTAATTCCAGACATCCCAGAATTGATTAAAGCCACATGAAACAAGTTCATCCTTGTAACCCTGCACTAGTATATCGCCTGTTTTCCTCAAACACACAGAAAGCCTTTTTCTAACTCAATATAAACTCATCTTTATGTTGGTCACATTTTCTTAAACTCTGTCTCTCTATCACAGTTCAAGCCCCAAACCAGGTACAGAATTATGAAGTACACTAGAAGCTAAATCAGAAACAAGATCAAGAATAAAGTTTGGAGTGTCACATTTATTCCTCTAAGAAAGAGTCAGAGTCCATTTGTGAGACATTTGTTCTATCTATGTAGTACATCTATTCTATCTGTATACTTTTAAAGTAAAATAGAAAAAACCTAGTATTTATAAATAGAGTGAGAATCCTGGGAGTAAAGAACGTCCACTTTGCTCTCTTTCTCAGTTTACTTCATACACAAGACCATCATACAGGGGAGATAGGATGGAGCCTGCGTAAAGATTTGTTTGACTAGTGACTTGTGAGTTAGGCAAGAAAGAACCTTCCACTGTTGTCTCTATAAAAGCAGACATCTTCCTCTGTGCTATCCCACAACATCAAAAACATGTGCTGTCAAGGAGGACAATTATTACAATCACAAGCATTCCTGCTGAATGAGGAGTAATTTTCCTTTTAAATCCAAGACCTAAACATCTTTTCATATATGAAAAGATACGCTCTCTTCTCCCTTTTATCTTCCCTGGGGTTATAAAGAGATGAAATCATGCACTTCAAGTCAGTGGCTATTCCTTTCCCTCCCAAAAGTAGCTGGCTAGAAAGGAGAGGACGGGAGGGGGGAAAGAAGCAGAGAATGCAAGAGCAAAACCACAAAGCTTTTGGGGGAATTTCATGAAAAAGAAAGAGAGAGAGAGAGAAAAAGAGAGAGAGAGAAAAAAAAGAAAGAAAAAAAGAAAAAAGAAAAAAAAGAAAAAAGAAAAAAAAGAAAAAGAATGAAGGCAACACGCAACTGCCACCACTAGTATCTGTACAATCATTAAAGAGGAACAACAAATATCGTACAAGGCTGTTCAACACAAGACAAGCTATGGCCCTATCCATATTATCATATGGAGCACCTAAACACAAAAGAGCACCTGCTGTGAATTTTCTTTCCCTGTGGGTGATCACTACCTTCCTTACTGCTGTTTTCATTTTGTTTGGAGGTCAAAAGTCTTGTTGGTTTGGTACATCTTGCTTTCTCAGGCTTTCACATATAGTTTATTATCATTAAAGATCACAGTTTTGTGATTCCCATTTAAATTCCCAGCCCCCTTTTCCTTCCTTTTAAAGTGGCTGCTCTGATCAATTACAGGCCTTGTACTGATTCAAGTTATTGAAATCCCAGTGAAGATGACTCAATCCAATGGAATACTCATGGAAATAGATTAATAATGCTAGCTTTACTTTCCATATCCACATTAACATCTTTTTATCCATCTTTCCTCGTCCTAGGGGGAAAAAAAAGTCCTACCTGCACTTAACTTTTTAACTGATAAAGAAATCAAGCATTTCTAAAGTTTAGAATCTCTGTAGTTCCCCAACTCCATCACAGAATCATCACTGTTCAGTACTTTCAAGAAGAATCCAGAGTCAGTGTAAAACATACTAAATAATATGCAAGGCATCCTCCAGTACAATAATATCTAATTTATCATAATAAGCTCCTAGTCATCAAACTAATGCTGAGCGCTATTTTCTTACTTACGAGTACCACATACTGTGCTTTTCTGACTTTCACAGTAGATATCTGTTGGTGATTACTTGCAATAATAATCTACTTCCAAACCAGTGTGTATTAATTACAGCACATAAAGCAAAAACTCAGGCTCTGAATATGTTAAGCATGGCCACAGAAATTATCTTAAATTCCCTCCCCCAGAAGTTTTTTCTTTTCTTTAAAGAAGAAGATGCAGACAGAAGTTCAATTGATAAAATACTAACCAAAATAGAGATTTTCTAATTTATCTTCGTTCCACACACAAGTGTATGTTTTCTGAAGGCTATGAAGTGCAAATTATCCCCAGGGCTAAAAGCAAATTCCTCACATAATAAATCCTAAGCATAATGTGGCCAGTACAGTTACAACACAGTGTATAAAAGCAGTTGATCCTCTAATAGTTCAAATTTTAGCTGAAAAAAATACTTCTTTTCATTGAATTATGAGACAGGAATCCATTATGAGCCCTGGAAAGCAATTCAATATTACTAATTTTTCCATCAGTGTAAAAAGCTTGTAACCTTGCCTGAACATTAAATTCTAGATTAAAAAAACACAAAAACCCACTTTAAAAACAGAAAAGTAATTTAATACTGTTTTTTAAATTGTGGTTTCGCTTTCTGTAGGAAGCAAGTGTTCCTGTGGGGATCACCTGAAGGACTGCCAAATATCCACAATAGACTTTAGCACTGCGTTTCATATAGTAGTGCAAACCTTTTCAAAAATAAGCAAACTAGGAGAACCTTCAGTTTCAAATGGGCCTGAAATTGCTTTGTTATTTCTTCAGTTTTCATGTGGAACCAAGTGAAACAGAGCAATTTTAACTGAGTTTTGCAAGGAGATCTTTTTTCATCCAAATTCTATGTGTTTACACGGACATATACACAGAAGGCAAAATTAAAGTTTTCACAGCCATGCTTGTGAAATTTGACTTTGAAATGACTTTGAAATAAGAAGCTATAAAAGCTACATACTTAAGTGTTCATAACTGAATGAAGAATAAGTCTCACAACTATCTTCCTCTTCTAAACGTCTGAAGCTACTAGTATCATTTATCATAATAGTTGATTTCTTAAACATTAGCATTAGTTATGTTTATAGAACAAACATCTTTGAACAGGCCATACAAAAGCAATTAACATAGTGAAATACAAAATAGAGCCAACAGAAGTCAAAATTTCTTTATATGGATTCTATTGCCACATTACAGAATGATTTCATATGACCCCACGAAACCACACAACTTAATGCCAGCAGCATTTGTTATACCAGTCCAAAGAGCAAATCGTCTCGGCATCTAAAATACCAAGGCTCTTTCTTTTCCTTTTGCAAAAGAATCATAACTTGAGTTCTAAATTTAATCTGCTAAAGTGATTTCAAGTATTAAATTTCTGTATACACTAGAGAAAGAACAGGACAAAAAAAAGTACACAGCAGCCTCACAGAGACTATTGGGGAAATGCTGACATTGTGGGAAATGCCCATTGACAACAACAACAGAAAATGTAGCTTTCTGCAGTTAAGATCTGGAGCCAGTCAGGAACAGATGCTTTGTTACCACTGCCATGAGTTGGGGTTTCCATTCAAAGGACTTAGAAACAGAGATGTGGAAAAAATTAACTGTAAAGAATCACATTGGTTATTTCACATAGGTTGTTCATCAGAAGAGTAGCAGGAAGGTTGTATCATCTCTCTTTAATGTTCAGAGATGGATTCACATACAGAGCTCCATGCCACAAAACAATATTTCTTTATGAGACTCGACTTCTTTGCTATCTCACTTTCAATTTACAGCTTCTTTAAGAAATTATAAAGTTAAGTTTACTTTCTCCTACCCTTCTGGCCCTGTCCTGAAATCTGAATTGGTGAGCTTAATGTGGCAAATTTTTGTTTTGCATGTCCCACAGAACTTGCTGTTCTGGCTTGCTATTCACCCAGATAGGTTCTAAACACCAAGTCCTTGGCAAGTCTAGCAAAAAATCAGTGACTTAAAAGGAAGTTCTTACAAGGCAGAGGTGAATGAACATGTGTAATGGCAATACTCTTCTTGTCTAGGGGGTCTAGAAAGGAAATTTATAATAGGGGTTGCAGTTAGATCTAGGCGTTGACCCTCTTTTCCACCTGTGTGTAGGCACTGAAGCAGATGATTGCATGGCATTACTACATTCTGTGTGGGAGCCACAATCTTTTTTTTTGTTCGCAGAATACAGGATCAAGGCCCGTGTCATCTTGCTCCTTCCTTCCTTAGCATCGTTGCTGATCTTTCTGGACCAGGAGTCTCAAAGAGAGCCCTGCTTTTACCAGGACTAGGAGACAGTAAATTTAGGGTCTCTCTAAAGCAGAAGAGCACTACTCCCACAGCTATTTCAGCATAAATGTGCCAGTGGATATCTCCAAGTTCCTTTGTATGCTACTGAAAGAAATTTTAGGACTATATAGTGACATCTATATTGGGGTTTCCTAGTGTGCTTAGCTCGTGGAGGAAACATGCTCTTTTTTTTTTCCCAATAATCTTATCTAAAATAGTTATGCCAGCAACATCTTTTTTGTGTAGACTTAGTCCAAGCTAGAATAAATCAGCTACCTAGAGACTGCGCTCAGAGACCTGGCAGTCATTTTCTCCCATCTTCTAGACAACACATAGGGATGATGGTTTGATGGTTTTCTTTTTTTTTTTTTTTTGTTTCTAGGAGACATAGGTTAAAATAATAAAAAAGAGATCACGTTGAATATGCAACTAGGTAACAAGATACCTTGGGAATGAATGTACCCACATACATCATAAAGATGGAAAAAGAGGAAAATAGAGCTGAGTGAAGGACTTCCTAGCAACAGGAAACTCTAGGTAAAAATGATATAGTAATGTAAAAAAGGTAAGAGTTAATAACCTTGGCCTTGCATAGGGAACTATGGTTCACTGTCATAGAAAAAAGAGAGAAAAAAGCCTGAGTCTTGTTAACCTTTAAAAGTGTAATGTAGATGTAAAGCATTGAAAATTATTGCCTTAATCTTCTACATGTATCACTTTCTACAGAGTTCAGCTAGTGATTTTACATCAAAGCGAACTAGAATCAGGCCTGCTGTCTGGCAGCCTGGTGTCTGGCTGAGTCTTAGGTTCCTTGTGGATTTACAAGAGAGCTACATCCCAGATCTGGGCCGGCATGGTCTGGTTGCCAATCATAAGTTTATCTTTGACAGTAGGGCTGGTGGAAACTCCAAGGCCTGGAGCTTGAGCTGAGGCTCAGCAGTCCCTTGCATACACAAACTGTCGAGCACTGCCGAGGATATAAATCTGGACAATCCTTTCAGAGGATCTTACCACACTGCTGTTTCTAGTACTGAGTACCAAAAGGGCAGAGTTACATATGAAAATGCAGGCAACAAGTAATGTTAACTACAATTGTCTTAGTACTGAAAATTATCAGAATGGAAGCTTATACAGAAGTTTGGAACAAAGAGTTTAGTCTCTAAATGGAATGTGAAACTGCTGTATATGGGGAGGAGTCTGTTCCCATTGTAGCCATTGCAAGCTTTTATCCCTATTGCATGTCTGTTTATATTTGATCAATCTGGAGAGACAAAAAAAACCCAAACCAACAACATATCACTAGTGAGCTAATGAGAACTTTTGTACACAATGACTTTAAAGTTTTCCAACTTGCTTTTCTCCTTGACATGATTTACTGATTCACCTCCTGCTGCTTAGCTTTAGTGCACCACTAGGAACAAGGCTTCCAAACAAACTGAATCCCATTTGTTTGTGACAGACAACAGTTTCCCGGGGATCTTTCTGTTGTTCAGTTTCCCATTTCACTAAACACGGTTGAAGTACTAGTGAGATGCATTCAGTACAATTTTCCTACTGAAGGAATATGTGTCTTTTATCAGTTTGCACAACTGTTTTCAACTTTTTGTGGAGAATATTACAAATAGTAAACAGTAAGTCCCACTTACCGATAGTAAGTCCCACTCTCTCACAGCAGAATATAAGTAATTCTGACTGGAATCATTTTGGAATCTATTTTTATAGCTAGCTTTGGAAGAATCAGCACTGATTTGGGTCCAATTATAAGCAGATTTTTGGAAGCATTTTCTTTTCAGCAACAATTTTAGTCATCTGAAAGTGTGTGTGGGTGTCCATGCACTTATATTTTTCAATACTAACTTTGGAGAGGAACTCTCCCTGATAGCTTTAGGCAGTGATAAGCAGGCAAAAAAGTCAATAAATATCTTTATCATCAGGGTAACTCGCCTATTCAAGACTAGGGAGATCCCAGTGTGTTCCCTGATAACAGAATTACATAAAAGAGCGCTGCTAAGACCATCCACTGTAATTATAGAATATTAAAGCATGCATTCAATACCTACTCTGTTTAACTTAATACACCACAAAGGAAAAAATTTGAGGGCAAAATATAGTCTGAGGAAAAAATAACTAACTTCAATAAATAAAAATACAAATCCAACCTGTTTAAAACAGCCAGTTTAGGTTCAGCTAAAAGGTGTTATTCCCATTCTTTGTGGAAAAAGGAAGAATGGAAAAATATTTCTTAAATCTGTTTTATATAGAGATTCCAGGATACAAAGAAATTCATATTAATAACACCCTCTGTAAAAAAAAGAAAAAAATACAGGCTACGAGGCACATGGGATTGAAGTGACCGTAAGTTTATATTTTAGGATAATGCTCTCCAAAGACTTTTGAACATTTCCTTGCTTGGCTTTTGTACAGTAAGTATGCTGTGAGACTTCAGGCTGACCTTTAGCTTTTGGAAATGCTGAAGTCTGTGCTTGCAGAAGAAGCATGCACACTTTGACTAAAGCAAAGAAGGAAAAACAGTGAGGAATGTTTTGTTATGGGGTAGACTAATTTCTTTTAAACAAAGGAAATACTGCTGATTCAGCAAAATGTAGCTAGAGATGCCTTAAGTGGAAAGTAAGGGAAATGTTTGATATAATGAGGAAAACCTAAGAAAAAGACATTTTTCTGTGGATGGTTGACAATGGTTGTCATTGCACAGACGTAAGTGAAAAGATACTTCTTTTGCTCTGCCTTTTCTTGGGTTTCTGCATTGCATACAACTTCCACAGCCAATGCCTTTTCCAGCTGCATGTCAAATCCAGCTTATTATCCATTCTAACCCTCTGACATAAATTCCTGATGAAACAAAGGGATAGGAGGTCCCATTTACTTATTGGGTGCAATCTGCTGTGGAGGAACACTTAACATGCAAGAAAACTGCCTGTAGGATCATCATGATAGTTGTCAAGCTCCCTGACAGAACTGCACTTACAACTCATCTCTCTTAGGCTGTATGAGAGATAGAAAGGGATAATATCTGCCTTTTGCCCTTCTTTCATCATCTCCTTATCTGCAGAAAAGACTGTGGGATGTGTGCCAATGTTCTAATCAATATTCATCTAATCTAGGGACACCCCCCCCCCAAAGAATCCCAAATCCCAGTCCTGGATCTATAGAGACACCCCCCCCCCGAAACACCCCAAATTCCGGTCCTGGATCCATAGGGACCCCCCCCCAAACTAACAGTCATTTCTGTATGAATAAACAAGCTTAAACCTTTTTTGAGTTCTCACAAGTCCACTTAGAAATCTACTAAAATTAGAATGTTGTCATTTTTAATTTATCACAACCCCAATAGCTTAGACTGAGACAATGCCAGGGGTTTGCAGACCTACTTTTCCCAGTAGACTGCTTTAAAGGACTTTCAAACTGGGAAATATAATTAATGTCTTGTTTGTTCTCATATCTGGCTTGGGACAGCAGAGTTCCAAAAGAAATAGGAGAGTTATTTGCTTATGTTAAGATATAGCCCTGCTCTAAGATGTCATCTCATTTCTGATTTCTCCCATAAATTTATTTCACTCAGAACCAGATGCTTCTTATTTAGAGTGATTAATTGTAATAAAACTTCTTAATATCTGTGTTTAAAGTTTCTCACTTCATCTCATTTGAGTGTGAAAATAGACAAGAATGAGGTGCAGAGAGAGAATGTTGTTCCAGAAGAAAATGGAATATTTTTTCAGTTCATAACCTGAAGAACTCACTCTCAGCTCTTCTCAGCACAATACACAATACTGTAGAGTGGTCAAAACTGGCCTAACTTGTCATATTTCCTTTGAACATTATTGAAATAATTTACAATTAAAAATTCTCAGTTCTTTGAATGGAAAAGTTTCTGCAAACTAAATTATTCCACATTCAATGATAGGGTGACTGCCTTCATGACATTGCTCTCATAACTTACTCATTTGCTTCTGCAAGGCCAGCATATGTGCATGTTGCATGTAGGGATGGATAGAAAAAAATGAGATAGCATTATCATCATGTCCTCCCCCGTTTCCCACAGAAATAAAGTACAAAGCGAGCACCCTTTCCTGTACCTTTACAATTTTTCTCTATGGTGGAAAACCACCTCTAGAAGGAACTCCAGTGACAGCTGTGCTAGGAACTGCAGAATTACAGATGGTATGGTCAACCTCTTTAGATGGTATTTGTTTCTTGTTATACACAGTGTTTGAGCTTTTATTGACCAACAGGGTGGGAAAAGAAGAGCTCAAAAATTTCAACTAAATAATTTTGCCTAGAATTTGGGTTAAAAACAGCTCCCCTCTCCTCTTCCCATGCTGCTGAGTAAAAATAGGTACTGAAAAATGACTAGGTAATTGCCATTTTGTACTTAAGGGGAGGGTTGGCAAGAAACAAAGATATTTCCTGAAAGTCAGGTGGCTGGCATGGGTCATGAGGAATTTTGAGTTACAGAAAGAGGAGAAGGTTTCTAGACAAAAGTAGTCTAAGGGCCTTGAAGCTGATGAGATAACAGGTTCAGTAACAGTCAGAAACAGCGAGCTCCAGTGCCTTGTGCGCGTTCAACCTAGTTGATGGTTTCCCCAAGTTCCTCAGACTGTCAATTTGAGCAGATGAACCTTATAAAGCCTATGTAATCTATAGAGCATAGCATGCTTTCAGGTATTCCCTCTTTTTATAGTGTACCATAAGGTAAGAAATAATTCAGAACACCACAGAGCAAGAGGACACTCTGACAATTATCTATAAGAATTGATAATTAGGGTCTTTGGAAGATGATATCACTGAATGCAAAGCTACTATCATGCCCAGAGGGACAGAAGAAATTGCCTAGAAAGGAAAAAAAAAAAAAACCACAACAAAAAATTGCTGTCAGAATTGGCCAGGAAACTGAGTTTCCATTCCACTACTTTTTTGGGGGTGTATCTTCAAGTGTTAGTAGTTTCAGTTTTTATGCATCATGTTTGAAACTGCTCCAGTCTTTGTAATGACAACTGACATAATTAGGCCAACTTCATCTAAGAAAGTTAGCCATCTAAGATTGTCTTCTACTAGGTTTATTACATGAAGTTTTGAGAAGACATTTTAATAACAAATATCCAGCTGGACTACCAGCAAATGTTAAAAGATGGTTTGGTGCCTTGTAAGACTGTACCTGTATTTAGCAGATTCGCCCTCTCCCTTGTTGTTACATGCTGCTTCTAGGTTCTAATACTTTTCCCCAACAGGAGTTTAAGAAAAACCTGGAGAACATAGCTGGACGAAGCATAAATCTCTACATTAGTCATAATTATCTGAACGAAAAGAATTTAGCATTTCATTGTCCACATGTATCTGCGTATACTTGTGGGGCAGTACATAACATTCCTGAACTTATTTCTCAGAGCTATAGTTTATAGCTCAGAAGCTATAGCTTACACCAATGCAATGACCTACAAGTACCATTAATCTTTCAGAAAAAGTGCCATTCGTGCCATTTTGGTACATGACAGTCTAAATGGGAAGCCACTGCTGCTGTTGTGACACATTGCTTCTCAGAGCAAGTCTAGATGCAGTAATTGATCAAGTGAACAGACAGCAGTGCTAAATGAAATAGTTAATGACCTTGCGTTACCCATGCCAGGAAGTGTTTTGTTTTCTTCTTACATCTCACTGCATAAATACAGGAACAAGAAGCGACTTCCCAAAAGTTTTTTGTGTGTGTGCCTCTTTTCTCCTCAATATTTCAGTCTTGATCTGTACTTTTAGTGTTTAGGGCCTCTTCAATAGGCAAGACTCATAATGCTGAAGTGTTCTCTAAATGCAAGGTGAACAAGCATCTGCAGAGGATTAGGCTAACGTCAAAATCACTCCATATTCTCTATATTAGACATGAACTTGGGTCAGGAAAGAAATGAAGCACTTGTTCATTGAATCATTCTGCCACTTAACTCATGTGAACCGTACTTTAGAAGGTAATTACATTCCCAATAGCAAAAGTGATCTGAAATCAATTTTGCCAGATAAGCCTAGATGACGGGTACTGATAGAGGCACTGGGAGCTATATGAGTCTTATTTTTCATAACCAGACCTTGTTATAGTCACCAACAGGCTTGCTAATGCAAGTGGAGTAATCTTTTCAAGATGATCACAGAACCCTCTCTAGCACAGAATACAGCTTCCTGCATTGACCCAAAAAGAATGGGAGTGATCTTATAATATACTCTCTCCTGAGGCTGCTGCCCTCTTCCATAAAATCAATCTGGACCTTATGGAGTCTAAGGAGCTCTGTGCTAAGTTATTCTTGAAAGCAATGCATTTATCTTCTATTATGCTATTTCCTCAGAAACTGAGGTAAAGTGGTCCTGCTTTGACTCTTGTTTTCAAGGTTTTGTGTTATAGGGAATCTTTCTCTCAAAAATACGTCTAAGATGAAACAAGGCTGTGTTTAACTACAATTCAAGACATATTTGTATGGGCCTTTTCAGTTACTGTGGCAACTACAGATCTGGTAAGGTCCTGTAGACTGGCCTCCTGGCTGTTTTTCCCCCTTTCACATAAAGTTATTTAGATGGTTGCTACCATTGATCATAGATATGTGGGGCTTCATGCACATTCAAAGATTACATAGTCCAGTGATTTGAGCCAAAACCAACCCATATCTACTAACTATGCTTATGACCTCTTGTAAATGGACTTTGTCAAAACCTTGAGTCATCATAATTAGGACCTGCAGCCAGAGTAAAAAATAATTCAAAACCCAGATCCTAGCCCTGAGAATTAAACTAACCTAGATAATTCCTAACAGAAATTTGCTTAAACTCTTCTAAAATCCTCCAGTGAAGGAGTTTCCAGGATCCCTAGTTCAGCAAAGTCTCTCATTGTCCTCAGAAATATTGAATGTGTAAGTTTAAGTTTTCTTTGCTGTAAAGTTTATTTCTTGATGGTTTTAGCCTACAAGAGCAAACAATTTTACCACCTTCTTTATAATAGCTTCCTGCTGTGAAGAGGTAAGTTCTCCCTCCCCTCTCTATAGTTGATGGGGTTTTTTTTGTTTGTTTGTTTGGGTTTTTTTACCAAAAGAGAAAGACTGAATACACTAAATTCCTCCACAGCTTCCTCATAGGTCATGCTTTCTAACTCTTTTAGCATACTTGCTGATCTACTTTGGACCCTTTCCAATTTGCCCACATCTTTTTGAACTTGAAAGAGCACCCACAGTGCCAAATAAAGATGAATAATTACCTCCCATGTTTTACAGATTGAGTTATTCTATTAATATGGCCCAGGATCAGGCTTCCCTCTTTCCTTAAGGAAAAACACCCCAACAAACAACAAAAACCCTATGACCTACCTTGTGCCCCAGTCTTCCCTTATTTAGTTTAGAAACACACCAAATATTCTCCAGAACCTTTCCAGCTGGTGTCAGCAAGACACTTCTTGTTTTTAAAAATTCCATTTTTCTTTCCCAAGTGAAGCAGTTTGCATTACTCTAATGGATTACATAATTTTACTTTTTGTCTTCCATTTTCCAGATCATTTTGAATGTGGCTGTTTCATAATGCCAACAATCCCACTCCGTGGGCTGTCATTAGCCAATTTTATGTATGTACACGCTTTACTGAACAATAAGCCTATAACACTGTTTGAATGTAGAATGTTACCTTACAGAAAAAAAAATAAAATACCATTTTCTAAAGGATCTAACCTTGCGAAGTGCAGCCAGACAATAATGATAAATGCCTTGAAAGGCCTGTAAGAAAAATCTTTGCCTGATGTCTATGAGCATGACATTAATAGTTTTCTAATCAAATATGGAATCTTATTGCAATAAAGTGTGGTATGGTTTGTGTAAGGAAATACAGAAACTCCCAGGAGATCTGTCATTAATGATAATAGCCAATTTTCAATCCCATGGGGATTTTTTTCCTGCCTAGACTTGGTGAAAAATCCCTATGTCTCCATGTCAAATAACATGTGAGAAGACAGAGAAGCGTAAAAAATGCTGTATCAGAATAGACTTAGTGAGAAAAAAAAAAAAAAGGAAAAAATAGATAAAATGTTCGTATCTCAGATCAAAGTTCTGATTCTCACTGTTAGTCTAAAGAGACTGTAAAAATCATATTAAGAAATATCAATTAGAAAATGGTACTGACTGAATAAATACCAGTATTTTTAATATGCAATGTGAATTTCTCCATCAGAAATTATTTCAGGATGGCTTATAATATAGCTGCTTGAATATTTCATACCAAATATTCCTCTTTGGAAAACTGAGTTTTAAATATAGTAACTTTGGGGGAAAATGTCTTCGTTTTCATGAGGAAAAGTCCCAAGCTTTCTCGGTTTTTTGACTGATTGGGTTTTGGTTTGGTTTATTGGGTTTTTTTTAACCACCCCTCACCCTAACTAAACAGCATACAGTGTTCATATTTCACCCCTGTGAAAAAATATTCAGATATAGTAAAATCACAAAAAAAGCCACTGAGAACTGTAGCTGCAGATAATATATTTTTTGTGTCCTCAGTACTGCTCTCCCTGAGTTTTAATTTTGGCCTTCTTTTTCCCTCTGCTCCCCTTGTTTCTCTGTTCCCTTTTGCAACATATCAAGACAAACTAAAAATTCATAGGATAGTTTTAAACTACATGTGCAGGGTAGCAAACATTATTTTGGTCTCCAAGTAACAATTACTTAAAAAATAATCATATTTTATCTAATTGTGCCTTTATTTGGCCTTTTAAGTAAAAAAAAATATATATATAAAAATCATCACCATACCTACACAGATTTGTGATTTACTTTGCATGTCCTCTACAGTGGCTATTTCTGATAGAGCATGACTAGGAAGTGTGATCGTAAGGAAAGAGAATAATAATTTTCCTATGGTGAGACATTTTTATTTTTCTGTGTTGTGGACTCACTGCCCTCTACTGCTTGAAATGAGAGCAAACCCATTAGGGAACAGCTTGACTTACAGCTTGACAACCAACTAGCTGTAACATAACCCAACTTGCAAAACCTGTAGTCTCATCTGGTTCCAAAGCAGAATTAAACACTGTACTAATAGTAGAGCTTCCCATTAAAATAACATAGTATGTTGTTAAAGTAAAATGTTTGAACTATGTTATACCACTTTGTAGAAAGGGCACAGTGTGTGTGCACCCAAGCAACAGGAGTAAACAGACATCAGTAATTATCAAGAAATTAAGACACGTAGAGTCTTGGATCCTCAGTAACATTTAATGCTTAAAACCCCACCCTGACCAGATCTAATAGTAAATGAAAACCTAGTCAATTTGATGAAACATGGGTGTTTACTTAAAGTGAGTTTTAGTCATCTTTGACTATAAAGGTACCTAGGCAACTAATCAGATGTTGACATCCGAAACCAAGACTTTGGGTGTGTCCATATAATACAACGGAAAGTACATGTTCCAGCTCCAGACAGGCTCTTCAAAACCCACTAAAATAGTGTAATATTTCACCTTACTATAACGTAATATAACTTGAGGTTGAATGGCAATATGGAATTCCACCATCCTATTTTTAATACCTAAGCTAGCTTGTTCAAAGAGATATTTGGGCCTTCTGGTGGTGATCAACATGATATACAGATCTAGATTTTAAAAGTGCAAGCAGCTTTTGAACTCTGTTTAGTATACAGGGGGATTTTCAGTACAACATAGACTTTACTGAAGAAAATCTGTGACTTGTGTATAAATACTTGATGTATTTAAGATGTAATGGCATAATGTAACAGGAATTAGGTCACTGAACTCATGAGAAGTATAACAACAGTAGAAAGGGCAGTAACCAGGTGAAAAATGGCAAGTATATTTTTATTTCAAGATAGCAGCTGGGGACAATATAATCACATGTGTTCCAATAGTGTAATTTCATATTGCATATATGCAAAACCCAATTCAACAGCTTGTTAGGCACTTCTCACTGTTCAAAAATATACACCGCAGCTTAAGATGTTCTGTGGATCACAGTAACTGGCCGAGAGAAACTGCTAAGGAAGAGAGGCAACTAACACCAGCTGATTAATAATTTTCAGGAAGTACTCTACACTGAGGGTTGGTTTTGTGCATTTTGGGTTTCATTTTAAGCAACTATCATACGCTGTATTCTGCAAGAGTCCTCACTGATGCTGCTTCTTAAGCAGCCACGTTGAGACTGTGTTTGGAAAACTGTCTTTACCCACTCATATTGAATGCTGCCCACTCCCTGCCAGGTAGCTGTTAGTCTTTCCTCCCTCTCCAGATACTGTTTTTACTTTCTTAGTAAGATGCAGAGCCTCTTCCCTAGACATTACTCTGTGTCTTAGCTGTACATGTGGCTGGTGAATGACAGTTTAAGGTCTTTTCATCATCGCTATCAGCTACTTCAACTACTTTCTATTTTGACACAAGGCAGCCTAAAGAACCCAGTCTAGATCAGTTATCGATCTCCTGTCAGTTACAGCATACATGTGGCTTGCATCCAGATGTCAACTGTACACTGACATGTTAAAAAAAATAATTATACACAGTGACCCTATTGTGGCCAAAGCTGCCATGGCCATGATCACCTACCTACACACTACCATTATTACCATTATGATTTTGGTCCTCTCAAAGACATAGAGAGGATACTCTCCACTGTGAGGGTTGTGCTACACAGACAGTATTTCTGCTGACATACTACTGAATGGTTTCTAACATTGCTCTCAGAATAAAACATATCTTCCTCCTTATTAGAAAATTTTGATGCTCTGTCCAAACATTTAGCATTCGCATGGTTGAACATGAAAGTGAACTCTTCAATAAATCTCAGAACAATATATCTTCTGTGTGTGCAGTTCTCATGTACAGTTTTTCTTTAAAGAAATATGATCAGCATATTAAAAAGGATGGTTACTGTGCTTTAAAAATCCACACCAATTTTATAAAGCTAGATATGGAAGTTAAACTAGTTAAAGTACAATTCTAATAGTGTCAGCTAATGTTTCGTATATATGCTTTATGATAATCCAATATAATTTTTATCACTTTTTTTTCTATAGGAAAGCGAGAATAGTGGGGTGAAATTCCCACATTTACCTGATGTTCATTATATATGATGTTTACATATAAAGTTTTAATGATAAACACATATGATCACATACAAACATGTATTACCAAAAGGAAGTCATTAAAGATAATATTGAAGTCAGGCATTGGAGGGGAGAAAGGTGAGGGAAAAAAAAAATCCAGGATACAAACCCCGTAAGACTCTTCTGGAAATAAATGTTTATAATATTCAAGAAATTATCAGAAATCTTTATTTAGTCTGAGGCAAGAATTTTGAAAGGGTGAATACCTGAGAAGTGAAGGGGAGCTGTTACAGTCTGCTTATAGCAAGACTACCAAGTATAAGACACTTGAATAACACACTTGCAAGGCTGGCCTCATAAAAACTGAGTAGTACTCCTTGATACTGGGGCTAGCTAAATCAGAGTGACTGTGGAAAGTTTTGAGCTTCGCCTTTCTGGACAACAGGATATACACAACTCCTGCTGGGGACTGTATATTGACCAACAACCTTATTGCATTTTTAGGGGTTTTTGTTTGTTTGTTTTAAACACTCGTCTGCCCACATTACATTGTTCCCACCATTGTAGGATCTTAAATATCATAACATTGAATAAATAATAAAAGTATTATAAGCATTGCCTAGACAGTTGCTTTTTCCAAACACAGAAATACTCCAATAGAAAAATAATTATTTAGCATTTTCCTCAGTCTCATTTCTTTCACCTGTTTTGTTTCACTTCTTGTTTTGGACTCTCAGAACAAGTACTATGGCAAATATGTTTCTAAAACAACTACACAAAAGGACTTCAGGATTAGTAATAAATTTATAAATATTTTGGAAGTTAGTGAGTTTTCAAACAAATCTTTATCCCTAACTAAATTCAGGCTTACACAAACATACACTACAGCTGTTTCCTGTAACATTCTACATTTTGTACTGCTGAGTTAACCTTCAGATATTTAGAGAAGGCCTGAAGAAATTATTGTACAATCATGACTTAAGACTGATGGTGTTTGTATACAGTGTGATGATGTTGCTTAATTTTGTCTGCTACAAATCTCCTTCCATAAGAAGATGCTGCTTTTTTCAGAGTGTCTTAAAGAACAGTTTGGGCTTTCCACCTCCCTCACTATACCCTTTAAAGACATTTTTCCTTCTAATCTCCAGAATACATTATTGTTTCACATGACTAGAGAATACTATGCAATGAAAACAGAAGCATGCTTATCTAGGGGTGCGTGAGAGCTAGACATTAGAATAAAGAAAAAAATTGCAGA
The DNA here is from genome assembly GCA_025769975.1 of Gallinago jamesoni. NCBI lineage: Eukaryota > Metazoa > Chordata > Aves > Charadriiformes > Scolopacidae > Gallinago > Gallinago jamesoni. The sequence goes on from JAOQGH010000032.1 coordinate 5,289,831, forward strand.
GTCAGTTTTTAATAGTATTCAATCAAATTTTGAAGTTAATATAAAATAAGAGTTTGCAAATAAAATAGAAAGATAAGCCAATTTGAATGATCAAATATGTACCCCTGCACACAGCATTTTAGATGATCAATCAATGATGACTAAAATTTCAGGCCCTAAGTCACATCTCCTTGGTTTTCACCTCTTTTGAGTGTGACTTTTGACTTTTTCCCCTCAACATACCTAGCTGATGTAGGGGAAAAAGTTCAAGTGCTGAAAACTTATCTACCCTGCTATAAACAAACAAAAAGAGACCTTACCTCAGTTAAGATTTCCCTTTCTCTGCTCCGAAAGTTAACCATGGAGCTTGTATTACTGCTTTGGACTAGGCATCTGTATATTAATGTATTTGTATTCCCATTTTACAAATAGAAATACCGTATGTAATTGATTTATGTCATTATTAAAAAGTTAGTGTTGATCAAATGGTGGTTTTCATTTATTTAGCAATTACCAGTTCTAATCTCTTTCTGTATGACAGCTAAAAAAATAAACACAAGTATCTTACAAGTAGAGTATGAAACTTTCAGTGGAAATCACACTGACAAAGTTAGTTGAGAATACCTTAAGACAACTGACTGACCAGATGTACAACATTTTAACAACTGTCTTTTCAATATCATAAAACTGCTAGGTTTATTAATAAAAACTACAAGGATAAAGTAAGTCCACTGCTATCTGAATGCAGAGCCAACAGAAGTCAAAATTAATCTCTAAAATCTAAAACAGTTACTTGTTCGGGAAACAGTGTAGAGATTTGTTTAATCCCAGAAGGAAACTGTTCAGGAACTCAGGAGAGGCAGCCTGGGATTCCTGCCTGAGACAGCTGCAAAGTGGATCAAATTAGGAACATGTCTTTGCTGCAGAGTAAGCCAGCAGCACTGATGACATTTAGGAAGGAAGAGCACTGCCATGAGAAGATTTCTTGGGTGCTTTCTCAGTGAGGCAAGAGAAAGTATAGAAGCACTTCGTTAAGAGACAGGAAGAAAAAAGTTTGGACTTGAAATAGAGTTAGGTTCTTTAACACAGACTGGGAAGGATGAGGAGCTGGTTTCTGTGGTGCTGCTACAAGAATGAATATGACATTGCAAAAGGCCTTTAGCAGAACCATACTGTAAAGTTATGACCAAGTTCCTTAAGTTCATTTTGTTAATCCCTTAAAATTCCTTCAATTATCTTAAAATTTTTATAGCTTACATCCAGCTGCTGGATATTCTAATGACAAAGGAACAGAACACTGTTCTGGCACCTTTTCACTAAAACCAGCCATCGAATTCTCACCCATTTGCCACTATGGGGCACTGTTGCTTTGTTTAAAGGTGCGGGGAGCTGAGACAGTTCACCTCCCCCTCTTCAGCTAACACATCTCTTTCTAATTTACTTCCTTTAGGTCCAGTCCCTGTACTTACAACATGACAAATGCCAGTAGTGCCATCCAACTGCTCTGTTCCTGCCCTATATTCAAAAGCAGCATAGTTAGTATATAAAGCTGACTTCACGAATAAATCTGCAAAGGTACCTGTGTGCACAATAGTTTGGCTAGAGCAGCAGTGCCCCAAAATACTTGAACTGCTTCTGGTACTTATATTAATAAGCCAGGACTGCTATTTCAGTATATTCAAAAGCATTCCAAATGCACATTTCAATGTCCAAAATTCTATTTCTTCTGAATAACAAGTGTCAAATGTTATTTCTCCCGCTATTCCTGGTTCAGTGCATTGGGTGGATGGATGAAGGAATTTCCCTAGTTCAACCTATTCAGCAATTGCTGCCTATGCTTCTGCTTTGCCATTGTCCAGCCTGTCCTGCCTTATCTTCTGCATGACACAAGGCTGCTGTCTTTCCTTATGTTACTGGAATGCAGACATCATGTCCAGTTGCTGTGCTTTTTCGGCCCTAATTCAAATAGTCTAGCTGTGCATAATTTTATTCACCTGAAGCCAACCAGCTAGCTAGACAATATAAAAACAGAAGTAGAAATCCATGACAAATTAAGACCAGCATCGGTTCAGTCCTGCCTCCAATACAGAATTCATCACAGGAGCTGTATTAGACTACAGCAGAAATGGACCCAGTGTCCTTAATTTAGCTCTGTTACCTCATCTAGTCCTTACTCAAGCAAAACCACATTGGCCTCAACTCCTGTGCTAACACTGGCAACAGCTGCTAAAACCAATATTACTTGGGCTGCCTCTGAAAGTTCAACTAGACCAGAAAATCTCCAATGCTTCATAGACAAATTATTCTCTGGAAGCCAAACAATTCCTCTTAAAAGTGCAGTAGAAATGACATAGAGAAAGTTAATTGAGAACACAGGTTTGACCAATTCTGTTCAGACCTTTTGACTATATAAAAATAGGGATTAAGGATAACAGTATTATATGTTTGCTGGATGATTCTGTATGAGGAAAAAATAAGCTTCAGAAGAAGGCTCCCTAGCAAGCTAGCATTCCAGACACTGCTCCATTCATCTGCCATTAACTATGACTACCATTCTTACCCCACCCGACCACTCTGACTGTTTTTCTGCAGCACCCAATCTGTTTAGGTGCATTTTGTACTCTGGATAACTAAGAAAACTGTGAATGGAAAGACTGAATCTGTAACATCAAGTTTTACCTAGTTTCCCATGAAGGACGTGGCAGTAATTTGTTAGGTTTTCCCTTTATTTTCATCTGTTAGCATAATGTTGTCTTTTGGCACCAAACTGTGGTTGGAACTCTCTCTTGCATCATCACTTGTGATAAAGAGCCTTCTCTGATGTTTTTAATGGCTAAAGCAATTGTTTCAAGAACGTGTGAGCAATCAGAGCATTAAAAACCAAACACTGCATCTTCAGTTCTCATCCCAGTTCCCTCACACCCTTAAAAGACACCCAAGTCAGAGTATCTTTGTGACTTCCAATTTTACACAGAATTTTTTTCACCCACTAAGTAACCAGTATTCTCATAGATTATAGAAAAGTAATGGTCTTCCAGCACAGCCTTATATAGCTCTTTGAGTAGAATCTCTCTCTAAAAATAGAAATCTCTTTGACATTGAAGCTCCGGGCAGCATGGAAACTGTTGCATTTCAAGCCGAAGCTTTTGGAAAGTGCATTCTGTATTTCCTTTACAAGTGTCCCGCAAATGTGCAAAATGCAAACCTGTCCCATCATGAACTTTGAGTAAATAAGATCCTGTTTGCAGCCAGTGCTGTTGCAGCAATAGCTTCTTAGAAACAAGCAATAAAAAAAGAATGCAGCACTGGCAAAAGGTGCTGGATTTACAGCTCTGCAAAAATAACACCCTTTCTTTCCTCCCCCCCCCAACTGCCAGCCTTTCCCAGACTGCCTGACTGGGCAAGATACCCTGAGTTAAGCCCAACACTTGCACTGGGGACAGAAGGACAGATGAAAACTAGCAAACAGAAATCTGGCATGTCAGTGTGGCTGCGTTTCCAGTTCTCAGGCAGACATTCCTCTTGGGAATACACACAAAGTAAAGGGCAGGGGGAACACAAATCCTCTTAGTCTAGCTTTTGAAGATGCTTGCTCTTACTAAAGTCAGGGACAGAAAAAGCCAACTCTGCCAGCATGCCTGAATTTGAGACTGTAAGAATAGGCGATCCAATTCTTCAGAGCACTAAGTCCAGGGGTATTAAGTAGAGCTCAGCACCTCTGTGTCAGACTTGCTCAGACACGACTGTGTAAGGACAACAGCCACAGATGGACTAGTGACGTGGGAGGCAGAAATCTGTCTCAGCTTCCACAGTTACACTCTGAGAAAACCAGTACTTCCTCAATGTTTGGACTACAACTATCCATTTGCCATGCCAAAAAAGTTATTCTTCCATCACTGTAATATTCCCCTGGCAGCATATTTAACATGAAATTTAAAGTGCTGTTAATTCCAAATTAACAAATGTGAGTACTGATGTTAAAATCTGAATGAGGACGTGCTGTATAATTCTGCCTACCTTAAGAGAGGATTTTTCAGCCTTCAGTTCCAGGGCAAGTCTCATGCTCTATTTGCAAGATACTTCATTTTTACACTGGAATTCTGATATATAGCCTTACACAGTATTTTATTTAACAGCTGAAAGGCAGCTCATGAATACTAATATCAATGTCAATTTTATGAACATGCACAAATTGACAAATGGGTTCAAGGACCGCCTACACAAGAAAAGACTGGGGGGGTGATAGGGTAAATCTGCAATAGACATGCTTATTCCTATTTATTTTATAATTATTTTGGTTTAAAGCCATTTCAGACTTAGTAACTGAAAAAAAGGAATAATTTTATGTGATGGTTTGCATTGATTCAACTATTACCATTTTAAAGCTTGACTGAATTAAACTATGGGGTAAATTCTGAATATATTCTAAGCCTAAAATATTGAGGCTCAGATAAGGAAATCTTCATGACAGATTGTTCAATTAAAAGCACGGGTTTAGATAACCTCCTCAGTATTGTTACCAGGTGAGTGGCAAAACTCACAGAGGGAATATTTTTGTCTCCTAGTTCCTTGTCTCCTAGATCCTTCTGAAGAAGCATCTCTTAAGAGTCTCCAGCCACCATATTCCACTCATTAGGGCCTCCAGCATAAGCACAGAAACCTTGTCTTCTCTGTTTGTCAAGCAAACCAGAAGTAGACCACTGACCTCCCCTGGCAGTCATGCATATCCTTGGTGGGGATCCACTCCCTGAGGATTCATTGCTGCTTTCCTGGCCAGCCTTATTTGAGTCACCAGGGAGAGGTGAGGCTTCCGAACATCCAAATTCCCTGATGAGTCACAAAAAAGGAACTGTCCAGGACAGTTCCTCAGTTCATGTAGAAGGCCTCTACATGAACGGATGTACTGGCATTCACAAAACATTCACCTGGTTTGGCAGAGCTTAACTTTCTAAGCACCAAGATGTGTTGGCCTGATACCACCTTCAGTCTTAAATGGTTGTTTCAAATTTTGCATGCTTTTTTTTTTTTGGTTGTTGTTTGTTTAAATAGTGAGTCCTAAGAAATTTGTCTTAAACTCTGCATGGCTAAAATAATTAGCCAATATAAATTTATCCATGAACTGTTTAAAACATGAAGAATTAGGCAAGTAGAGAAATGTCAGGGAATAGTGAAAATTCTGAGAAATAGGCAATTCGGAAATTTGGTCATTAGAGAACTTTCCAGGGAAGTAGAGAAGCTTAAGTCTAGCTGGTTTATTTTGAGAAGTGAAAGAAATAAAAACAGTTCAAGAGAGAACAACATGGTGGAGTTTAATGTGAAATCCAGCTTTCACAGAGGACTATTTTCTTTAGTCTAACTGTAAGTTTTATTTAGTTGAACAGTCCAGCTAAAGATGACAGCAAATAACGGGCTAGAACTCAGTCCCTGTAGCTCAACTGAGTTTGGGCCACTGTTTGACTGATACTTCTCCAATGACTTGGAGCTTTGTCCTTTCCTTTGAAGATTAGGCACTGGCCACTTTATTTGTTCACAATACAATAACTTTTAAATCTGTATTATCTAGATGCTGCATTTACCAGATGCTTGAGTTATTTGGCTTCTTTGAACAACCCAATTCATTTGTGCTAACGCAATCCCAAAAGGCCCCCTACTCTGTAATTTGAGATCTGTCCCAATTGTGCTGAGCATTGTACACACAGAAAGCTTATAATCAACACAGTGCCACTGCTTTCTCCATTGGAAGTGAGGCAAAGCTTCTAGTTACCTCTTCGTGATCTTTCTGGTGTTGACTGAATTGCTGCCTTGGCAGTGAGGCAAGTAGCAAGAAATACATCACTGGGCACACATTTCAGTATAACCTTGACATCATTGACAGTGATAGCTACAGCCCTCACTGAAACAGAAACCTGCAAGACAGCATTTGTTTCTTCTTGCTGCCTTTGCTATTCCTTTTAGGAGGATGATCATATGCCATGCTTGTATATTTGCAAACTCATGACATAATGTTAAGGTATTGTCATAAACAATACCATTTCAGGGAACAGACTGAGGAGACTGAATAACAATTTCATTTTAACTGTCAAAGGAGTAGTTTTGCTCTAAGATTAAACAGGTCGTCTCACATCCAGATTTGTAACAAGAACCCTGCATCCCTCCCTGCCTGCTCCCTGTCCCCCCACTTCAAAAGAATGTGGGCAGATAACCAATGGAGTGAAAATGAGACAGGGGAGCCACACAGGACACAGTAATTGATACAGGATATGAAGCTAGGAATGAGTGGGTTTGACAAAGTGCACACTAGTAGCTTAGTGGCTCATTTGCCTGCTAGTAGGATGGATTTATGGCCTGTGTGTCACTAATTGAGAAGCCAGTCGTCCTCCTCACAACGTCCCACTAACCCCCCAAAACCTCGCCACACCCCTTGTTCCCCCCTGCATTTTAGTCTGAAAGGCAAGCAATAGGACAAACCATCAAATTACACAAACATGCTTTGAAGACTAAGCTGAGGAAAGCGCAAAGATCTCCAGAAAAATCTTTCCCTCCAAATTCACCACTCTCCCACCAAGACAGAAAGATTTCCACATCTCAGCACCATTCTTATGAAATGGGTGGCACCAGGTACCTTTCCAGCTGGTAATAGAACCTTTTCTCTTATTCAAGTAGACTCTCTTTTCTTCCTTGCTACTTTTTACCCACAGGAAGGAAGATGCCAAAAGTGGTCTGAAGCTCCCAGTGAGGTTTCTGGGATGATGCACCCTCTACTATAACTCAGGCTTGTGTCAAAGGGCAGCCAGAAGTTGTCCCAGCAGAAAACTGAATTTTCAGACTCAGCCTAATGGCTCTGCATGCTCCCTAATTAGTCATAGATGGGGTTTTGAAATCTGCTTCAAACCTCATTCATAACCTTCTCCTCAGAAGTTAGTTAATCCTAGATTATGTAGCTTATTTTACAGACCTGAGGTATGGGAAAACTAGCTAGAGCTGAAAATCACAAGCCCACCTCAGTTCTCCTGAGACAAACCTTAGAAAAACTCCTAATTTCACAAAAGCCCTAAGCAGGTCAGGCAAAGCAAGGGAACCACCTATTAAATTTGGGACCCATTTAACGATGGCTGAATGCAAGCTTGCTCAGCATGAACACTGCTCTCACAGCAAACAGTAAGCATGCTTACTAACATCACACTAGGCTCCAGGACTTTGCCAGCATAACCCATTCCAGGAATGGTGTTATTTGCCACTTGACATTCTTAGTCATCACAACAAAAATGCCTGAGTTTGGGCTGTTCCTCCAATCCTGGTCTGAGCTTGGAACCTCAGTTCCACACTGCCACCTGTAACTGAAAACAGTGTCCACATCACCACATTTCACACATGACAATGCTGCAAAAGCAGTAAGAGTTTTGCTTTTTAAGTTACATCCAGAACTTTGGAGAGTGGTCTCATTAGGCCTCTGGTTAGCTAGTGTTGATTTTCCTTAAGTCAGAACAGGGTGCTCTGTGTCATAGGCCTAGAAAAATCAAGTATCGTGTCAGTGTTTTAAGAGGATAAACACAATTAGTTATATGTTCTGATATCAGCTCTGACTATATTCATGGAGGAGTCAGTATGGTGACTCAAGGAATCAGGAATATGCAATTAGTGATTACAGAAGATTGCATATTTGAGTTCTCCCCCAACAAGGTTAACTCTGTCATAGAAACTTATGATCACATTGATGTAACATGCTTTTCTAAAGGACTTGGCATGGCACAATAGATTCTGCCTGATAAGTTTAAAACAGATCATTCCTAAACCACTTAACAGTATGTATTCAGTTTGTTCTAGTTTACAGTTAAAGCCATATGAACGTATTTTAGAGTTGAAGACAGTCTCCTGACACTAGCACCCCACCCTCTGTTTCTGCCTCCTCTCTTTTTCCCTACATTTGCCTCCAATGGCAGTTCCTGGCATGCTTCAGGCATACCTGTTCATATCTTCCTCATACAATTATCCCACTTTCTAGTTCTGCTAGCCCATACATCTTTGATCTGCAGCACTGCATGATGTGATACAAACCCAACAGAATGAACTAAACTATACCTCATACCACATATCTCAAAGTAAAGTTACAGTTAAAGAAACTAACGTACGGCCACTTTTCCTGTCATTTATGGAGAGGAATAGAGAACGAATTCAGTATTTTTTAAATTTTTTGGGGGTTGTATGTGTGCGTGTGTGTAAGAAACTGAATTTCAAGTCTGGAAGTGCTTAAATTTTTAGTTACTTCTCACATACTTTTGCTGCTTTCTACCAGCAGCCACAAGTCAAGACTAGAAATGCTGTTCTCTTTGTAACAGTGTATGTATACCCTATTATCATCTTAGCACCACTGGAAGATAAGAACTTTCAGATGGCAGTTTTCACTTTTTAGCTTTCATTTGCCTGTCCTTTGATTGCAATTTTGGTATAAGAAATGTGCCACTTATTTTCTTGGAAACATCTAGTGCATAGTCTTAAGACCGTACTAACTGTGCAAGGATACAGCAGTTCCACTGCTGTACCAAGTGACAAGTTCAGCCCAAGATTAGGCAGCGGGTATGCTTACCACAAGGACTGTCTACTGTAATACTTCCAGTGTTACCTCAAAGTGTTCAGTAGCAGACACTACAGACATTTTTGTTTCTTCTCTGTATTAGGCTATATTATTCTCCCTTAACCGTACCATCACAGAAATTCTTTTCTCCAGGCCATAAACTATACTGTAGTTAAAAAACTTTTGACACTGCCTATATACTAAAGCACTCAATAAAGATGAATTACTTTCTCAATCCCAAAGAAGCATTGACAATTCAATTATCTCTCTGCGCAGGTGGTGGTAGGAAAGAAGAAACGAAACGTAGCTACAGTGTTCACAGAGGGATCAAACTTGCTTAGGATTTAAAAATAAGCCTGGAAGCATATAGCCAGTCACTATTCAAGCAGGGCAAGGAGAAAAGGGGAATGGAAATAGAGCAGATAATACATAGCCACACTATTGAGAGGCAATGGCATCATTCCTCTCCTTGTCACATGTTCACCAGTTCACCAGCAGCACTAGTGAAAGAGAAAACCAGCACGACATTTTAGTTTTTATACATCAACTACAAGTGTACAGCAGTACACCCCATAGAGGATAATCCATAGCCAAGTTATATCCTAGATGTGTTGTACAAAATGAATAACAAAATTTAAGTGCTGTACCCAAGCTCACTATTGGGAAATCTGCTGCGTCGCCAGCATACCAGATCAATATTTCAGAGGTCATTATCTATTCCCTTCTTCAGCTGCTAACTTTGGGTTTCTGCCAGAGAAAGGCAACCGCTAGCAAGATGATACACTAGTACATTAGGCAAACCTTTTGGGAATTTGAGCAGGCTTTTCTTTTTACTGAGATCAGTCTGCTCTCTGGTTCCAAATGACACAAGTGCTCCATCAATATATAAATGTCCAAACATGTTCTTTAACCCTCCCACAACAGTATCTATAAGAAGTTGTAGCAAACTGCATTTGTTAAATATATTATGAAGAGATTATGGGAAGGAGGAGACGACAGTTACCAAACTAAACCAGTGTGTTCAAGAAGCGTGACTTAACATTTACAGTGCAACAGGAGGACTGACTGAAGACAGAGTTAAACAAAGTAAAGCAAAATAAAAAGCAGAAACTAGATACCATCCTCCTCTGCAAGAATGTACCATGAACTTTTACATGAGTAAACCATGATTAAAGTTTTGCTTTAGCTGTTAGTTGTCAAGTAAAGCCAAAACCTTTTGGGCAACTGGATCAATGGGTTTGAAAGTTTAAAAGTTTATGTAGGTTAGCATCCTCTATCAAATATTTTGCCATAAACTACTGTAATACTATATCACTGTTCAACTTTATGACCTCGATGATAATCAATCACAGCACTCCCATGAACTCAAACAGTAACATCCTACCTCCCCTTCTGGTGAGACCTTTTAGATTTAATTCAATAGTTCAACAATTGTATCAGACATGAAAGAATATTAAGTAACAAAAATATGTCTGAACATATTAACCCTTTTCTCCTTTGATCTCTCTAATGTTGTATTTTCTCATTTAAAAACCCATTTGGAAATATAATTAGCTTTACAGGCAGACAGGAAAGACATCTCTACAACAGTGGATACGTCTAGGAGCCTTTCACGAAGACCAGAAGCAGAAAAGAGTGTGCTGAACTGCCAGATTACCATTATCATTATCCTGCTACTGGGAAGAATTTGGTGACAGGAAATATTTCTGTGCTTGCTTTAAAGCCAAAGATATTTCATTATTCAAAGCTTCCTCTTCAGAAAAGCATTCAGGATATAGCTTAGAAACATATTTGTTTAACCTAATTAATTAACAGTCATTTGTACGGTCTCACTAGTCCTACTGTGTAAATTTGACATACACTCCCTAAAGAATGGGACACAGTGACTTTAATGGTAAAATATATGCCAAGTCTTTAATTTAGACCAGAACCTGGTATTTCCAATGAATTTCTGTGGACACAAATCCCAGACAGGAGTTCTAGGCAGACACATTTCCTAACTATTGGTTTTGAAAACTTTTCAAGGAACTCCTAACCTATGATACTATTACTCAGATAAATTTGCAAGTGGCTCAAATTCCCTTTCTGGAGATGTGAGACTCTAAAGGAAACATTGATCTTTGATCCCTGATCCTGAACTTCATGACTAATACCTAGCTAATGAATTAATGAGAAAAGTAACTTCTGGAAAGTATGAGCTAATGCCTGATAAAATTAAACTAAGTATTGATTACATTAGCTAATTTATACTGGCTTAAACATATTTAAAAGAAATATATTAGCTAGCTAAATTTAGTGCAGCAAATAGCAGGTAGGCCTTCAACTGTGGCAATACTATGTTATATACTTAGTGAATTGGAAAAGCTGAATTCCACATAAACTTTGTGTACTTCCACATATAGTGCTATTTGTCACTTTGTCAGCAAGCACAACAACCACATTTGTCACTTTGTCAGGGAGTTGGACTAGATGATCTCCAGAGGTCCCTTCCAACCCCATATGATTCTGTGATATTGTGAAGCAGAATACAACTTTGTTAATTGCTTAGATTTTGTATCACTTCATCACTGCCCCTGTCTTTTGAATCACTTTGAATCAGCAGCTCTTTTATGGTCAAGAATAGGACATATTCAAGTCAGTTGACTTCCCTGTTATTTCTGGTATATAGTCCGTTTAACTTTGATTTTTAACTAAATTTTACTTTCTGTTAACGTTAAGATATCTGACTGTATCCAAAAGGTTTTAGATTCAGAAAGATCAGATCTGTATTCAGGGTGTCAAATGTTGGAATTCTAAGTTGTTTCCTTTAGGAAAATGTTATTTACAAAAAGCGCATCAAACACTTGTTGCTTTAATACTATTATGACACAAGAAAGAAGAGGCAGTGTCTTCACACTCCTAGCCCCACTTCTCCTTTCTCACATACTGAATACCTATTATCTCTGCTTTTTTCCCCTTTACATCTCTCTGACAGTACAATTGAATAGTTGTATCTTAGAAACCAGACATCCCATTCAATGCCTACACCTGTATTTTTTCCAACAGTAAAAGAATCAGTATTTCTGGAAGACCAAAAAAAACCCTTATAACACTAATTTCATTCACAAGATACATCTGTATACAACAGAAGTTCTCAAAAAAAAATAGACAAAACTGATACTTGTGCTTACAACTTTGAAACAATGTACTGACTCCAAGTAAGGGGTTTTAATGATGCTTACCATCTAGTTGCATATTCCTGCCTCAAACCAGTGTAAGGACCACATGCTATAGTCTGGGGAGAGACAAAAAAAAAGCCTTTAAAAACCGCCTCATACTACAAAACCAGATACCTGCCAGACAATCCCTAAAGAGAGATACTAAAATCTTAATGTTACTTGCAGAAAGTCATGTAAAATGGCAGGTAAATAGAACCTTCTTCTAGAATAAAAATTTATTACACCATTTCTGCATAACGGGAAGGCCTAGACTGATTATTTTTTTTCTTAAGAGAAAATAGGTCACCACAAAACATCAAAGGGCACAGTTTGCTATTGTAGTAAAAAGTACTGCTTTAAAAGCTGGCTAGCTGTTGGGTCTGAGAAAGTAACCTTAAATTGGAAATCATTACTCTACAGGGACATAAGAGTAGTCAAAGGACATGTCCTTGTTAAGCACCTTTCACCCTTTGTTATTGGTGTTTAATCATCAGTCTAAATGAAAACACAGTCACTGCTGGTAAAGTTTGCAGCTGACATAACTAAAGTAGTAAACAATAATGAAGACAGACAACTGGTCTGCAGAAGTCCCATTTGCCTGGTAAGCCATGTTATTTTGGACAGCATGTTTCATCATAACAAAACACAAGACCAGCCATCAAAGACAGAAGACTAACATTGAGGGCCTACATATGTAAACAAGGTTCACTGAGACTGGCTTCAGGCCTTGAGAGCGATAAAACAGTTCAGAAAAGGGTTCAGGAATCAGATAGAATATTCAACTGAATAGACTCTTCCAAAGGTGAACCCTCAATGAAAGAAACTACTCTCTCTGTATGAGCAAGGGACCTTAAATAGCACGAAAGTTTATTTCCACTGCACCCAGTGGCAGTACTTTCTGTTCTGTTACATAAAAGCCGCCGGCAAACTGAAAAAGGATCAGTAAATAATTCTGAGAATAACTCATGGTTTGGAAAGCTTGCTTTAAATTCAGAATATTACTGTGAAAATATATGTATTTTTTAATTTAACAGAAGTCTTACTTTAATAGATAAAGGTTTAGGCTAAATGGATTGTACTTATGCTCAGGTTCTCAATTTCTCAGATCAGTTGCTCAGCAAGGCTGAGCAATCATTGAGCCTAATTGCTCAGTCGGGCTACATCTGAAGCACACCACTCAGACACATGGCCCAGATACAGGTGTGTACTCCTAGCAGCACACCAGAATAAGATAAACACCATCCTTCCCAAAAGTCACTGGCAAAGCAAGACTACGAAATATCCTGACAATTTCTTAGTTGCACAATTGGAGGACCAGGAGTGCAGAGTGTCCTCATGTCCATTTGCCTCACTTTAAACTCCAACTCACTGACCTTGTTATCAGGTTCAACACGCCTCAACTCTCTGATCTGCTTATTATAGGGTTCAGACACACAACCAAGATCATGAGGTGGTAAACTGAGCCCTGGTTGCTGTCTGTACATCCACTTACAGCCACAACAAGTAACAGGTGCATCTAATTCAGCTTTGTAGCTTGATCAGGATTACATTTTTTGAAGCATTTCCCCATGATCCTGATTTACCATATGGTATTTCATAGCATGGAACAGTTTTGGGTTGTACAAACTAAACTGCTTTCAGATTAAATCAAAGGAGCAGATCTAATACTTGTGACCCAGTATGGAGTCTGCAAATGAGAGAAAGAGAATAGAGCTAATCTAAAGCAAAACCACTACAGCATACATGCAGATTTAGGTTTCTCTACAACCCCCAACCATTTTACCCAACACTAGTATGAGCACAGCCACTGCATAGCCCTCAATTTATTATTATGTTTCACTGGTTAAGAAACTGCCTGAAATTGCCCTGTGCTGCAGGCACCCATAGCCACCCCAACCCCAGCAGCATCCCACAGCTACCATCAATCCATAGTGAGTTACTATCCCACTTTCCCCCACTACGTACCTGTGCCTTTGCGATGTGATCTCACAACTTGTGCAACACAGAACCCGGACCTTGCTTAGTCAGCTTCCAGCCTGTGTCTTCACAGACCCTCCTGGAGAGACTCTAAACAGTCCCCAGTCCCTTGCTGCAGCAGCTGCTTATGAGTAGGTGCTAAGTGAGTGGGTGAGGAGTCCTCCACCAGCACCTGTGACCTTCTGTCCCAGGGAGCAGTGCTGCTGCTGCTTGTGTGGGCTCATGCTGCCCTGCTCTCAGGGGTCCAGGCTCCTCCATGGTGCTCAGATAACAGCCAGCAATTATGTGAAGTCCTTTACAAATGAAGTTTCCCCTAAGATTAACATTTCAGTGGAGATGAGGAATTGTTCAGCACTTGACATTTTAAGCAGCATCAGGGACTCCTGATAGTGAGAAATTCTGCATACAGGAGTAATCTAGGGTACAAAAAGAAATTACATACTTAGGTAAGTTGTCTAAGTAATCTAGCACTGTTCTTCACACCCTCTAGCAACAGCAATTTAAACTGAAACTAGAGAATATTATAATAAATGGCTCAGAATAATGTGAAGTCTTTATGTAAAACTGTTTATATTCAAAGTTTTAATACTGCTAAGAACTCAGAAATCTAAAACTCCTTATGGGCAGAGAATGCACAGCATTGACTAAGGCCAGTATTGCTGCAACTCCAATACACCTTGCACAATGATTGCCTTAAAACCTTTGGAAATCAGAGTAAATATTTCCATTGCCATTTCATTGGAAATTTTGTGATTGGAAGAACACTGAAACATCCTAATGAGCACATGATATATAACCTGAAAAATAAAAGGCTGAGGGGGAGCAGATAAGCAACATAGGCAACACAGGGGCAAAGTGGGCTAAAATGCTTCAATAAGCCCCAGGAGCAGCTGGTGTCTTGAGAGGTTCAGCACTAACACTACAGTCTCAGCTTCTTTTGTTATAGCAGTAATGCAAGCATTGAAAAACTAAGGAAATTTTTACAAACATGTTTTTCTAGTAGTGAGATCCCATTCACAGATTTTACAGGAAAAAACACTTTTCCTTCCTAAAGAAAACTCCAGTCCAAAGAAGACAGGAGAAACATGTCACTGAGGAAGCCTGGGCTGCATTATACAGCAAGCATGATCACTAGTTTTGGAAGACTATCTTCTGCTTTACAACCAAGTATGCCTTGCCTGCAAGTTCCCAAGAACTGGATAAAGGTTTCTTCTTTTACCCCTGTGTGGCCAAGTTTTATTTCTGCTAACAAAGGCAGTGTTTGTTTCCCAATGAGCTTGTCAAAGGCTTTCAGCCAAAACGTAGCCAAAACTTAGGAAGAATTACTTTTCAGCCAAAACTTAGGAAGAATTACTTAACTAAGAGAGTGGTCAGGTACTGGCACAGCCTGCCACAGGGAGGTGGTGGAATGCCATCCCTGGAGGTATTTGAGAAACATGTATACATAGCACTTCAGGGCGTGCTCTAGTGCCTAAGATTGTTGGTTTGTGTCTGTTTGTTGTTTTTTCTTTGGTGTGGTTTTCTTTTTTTTTGTGTGTGTGTGTGTGGTTGGACTCGATGATCTCAAAGGTCCCTTCCAACTATAAAGATTCTGTGATTCCTTTGGTAGAAAACTGTCTGTTAAAAACATATTTTATAAGGAAGATCCTGCTTTTCGCAAATCTTCTTGGTTTGTTTTTTTTTTTTTTTCCATAAATCTATAAAATTTTGGTTTAGATGATTAAATTATTTTTCCATTTTTGGGGGGTTCCAGTAAGGACAAATAAACAAAACCAGAAACAGCTTGCCTGGCAAGGCAGTCTGTATATTGCTGAGTAACCTGGTGATATCCTGAGGCTAAAATAAATTATGATGGACTATTTATAACCTAGCAGAAATCTATCATAATTTACTATATGACTGGCCTTTGCTCATCTTTTTGTCAGTACTTCCTCCTCCCTTTTATTCCTCTAACAGAAATACAAAAAATAATACTGGGGTAATTTTATATGGACATTGTTCAAACTTGGGAGGTGTCTTCTGGGGGATGCTGAGAAAAATGCTGATACAGTCAGGAAAACCATACAGTCAGAACCATTAATACTTACAGCATGTGCAGTGATCCTGCAATGGCAAAATCATGTTAAAGGTTTGATTTATGTGGATAAACCTTGGTATATAATAGCTACAGCAAATTTGCTCGAATGCGCTGTATGGACTGAAACGCTACCAGGGTGAGATATAGCAACTTACTGTAATTTTCTTCCTGCGTGACAAGCCAAAGAAGGGGCTGAATTTTTGTCCAGATATCTCACAATTGTGATCTTTTAACAACTCACAAGGCAGCAAAATGAGAGGCGCTTTCAAGAACTATAAAAGGAAATTCAATATTCTTGTCTATTTTCTTTGAATGCTACCATGGGGTCTGTTTAAAGAATTGTAAAACTGGTTGAGGTGTTTAGCAATTCATGTAGACCTATTAACATGGTACATTTGTACCTTCGCTTTTTGACACAAATCACTGAAATTATGGAATGGGTAACAGTTTCTCTCCTGAGACACAGTGCTGTAATGGCAACCTGTGACAGAACTGACCCCAAATTCTCAGACACTTAATAAAGAAACGGAAATAACTTCTTTTCTCACAATCTAGGTATCACATAATTCTATTTCAGAGTTCACATATTGCTGTAATTGCTATTTGTGGGGTTTTTTTTTGGAAAAAGAGTAATTCTAAATTCTTCCTAGCATCCTTATTAAATATTTAAATTCAGGCCTAAAATGTCTTGTAAAATTTTAATAGTATATCCTCCTATTTAAAAATACAATAACAAAACCTCAACCCAAATCCTAGTGCATATATGAAGCAAAACATTCTAAACACTGTTTAAACTGTCATTTCTTCGCAAAGTACAAGGATGTTTATGCTCTTGTCTAAGGCAAGATAAACAGAGCAGCATACCACTCCATATTTGTAAATGTTAACTCTCAAGGTAGAAACTGGCTTCTGTATGCACCAGGCTTCTGTTTCTTCACTGCTCTAAAAACCATAATATGACATATGGGTATGTATACATCGAAACAACAAAGATTTATGGCCTCAACAGAAAAAACATGCAGTCTCACTCTTTATTCCACATACCATCCTGACTCCAAGAAACTTTTCAAAATTGCCTCCAGAAATACATCTTCGGTACCAGACCAGTTGCATAATAGTATATTTGAGATAATTCCATGGCTCTGAGGGACAGTTGCACCCTCAAATCTGGTGTATACCAGAAGTAACTTTCCTAGAGTCAGTGGGGCCTGTCTCTGCTATTGTGAGCATGGTAGAACTATACTACTTCTTTAAAATTTTTTAAGAAAATACCATGAGAATTAAGAAGGATTACATAGCGACCCACCAACTGAATATCGTATAAGGCCAAAGTGCTCACACCAACAAGATTGAGAGAAAGAACCCAAGGACAGCCCTTTTATGTGTATGTGTCATTCTAAAATAGACTCCTACAAGCATCCTGGTTAATATAACACACTGTTTGCCAAATATGTACTTTAAAAATAGCAGTCAACTGTATGGCATACTTTAAGTGGTGTTAGAGCTGTCTAGGTTTTGTTATACAAAGACCATGGTAAGTTATAACATGCTGCCAGTGGAAAAAGAATTGAAAAACCAAAAACCAAGCTGCAGAAGATTCTTGAATGAGTACCTAACAGGGAAGGTTAAAATGTAAGAGGTGTGTCTTAACTTTAATAAATCAGGGCACTTAGATGCTAAACATGGATTTAGGATCTCCAGGGACTCAGATGTTTAGTTTGGCAACTAAATCTACAGTTAGGCATGGAAGGAAAAGTGTCCAGTATACCAGAAGTCTTATACCTACAGCTCTAACAGCACATAGATATTGATATTCTGCCCAGAGGTGCTATACTCTTCTTTTAAAAACTTGGCATAGATTTCAGATCTAGTAGTGTTTCATTTGGGGAGAAACTAGTAAGTTTTTTTGCACTTCCGCTAAACTCTGATCAATGGATGATTGTTGTCCCAAGCTTCCATGTCTCCATTTTTTTAAAACAAATTCCATTGTATTTGACATCTAGCTCACAAGCTCAGTAAAGCAGAAGTTTTTGTATTCGTTAATACTGGACAGAACATTATTAACCTCAACTGGGACAAGTTATTAATTTGTGTAACTAGAAATTTATGATCAGTAATACTGATCCTTTTTCTTTTGTACAGACAAAAATAAGTTGAGTGCATGGTTGCTGCTGTTTTCAAATGACCACTAATTGTGCAATTTCGAATTTGTTTTTGACTTGTAGGTTCGCAGCAAGAGCAAAGCAGCTAAAGCTGGACTGTGTGAGGGAGATGAGGTGGTGTCTATCAATGGCAAGCCTTGTGGAGACTTAACCTATGCTGAAGTTACTGTTCTGATGGAAAGCCTGACTGATGTCCTGCAGATGCTTATCAAGAGGTACAGGAATGCTCAGAATGCTTTGATGCAATTCTGTTCAGTGAACCACGTGGAAAATGGTTTTGAATGCACTCACTTTGCGACATATACTGTGAGCTTCTGATAGTCCTCTTATTTATGTCTGTAATTCTGCTTGTCTGTACGGAAAAGGGAAGGAAGACAGAGTATTTGATCTGAATGTACATAATTCAAACAGCAGAGTTCAGGCACAGAATTAAAAGCACAGTCTCCAAATGTAAAGTTTTTATATCTCATTAAGTATTCTTAATACTTACAAGGTGTCCACTACCATATCTGCATACTGCAGAGTCTTAAGTTATTCTTTCCACCCCTTTGAAGTAGTGAAGTGTTGTTATTCCCCATAGATAGGGAAGTGAGGCTTACAAAAAGCAAAGGCTGTATAGATGGAGAAAGTGTGTTACACAGATATGCCTTGATGATGACATGGCAAATGGTCTTCTTGGGTGGTAAAATGTGTCAGCAGTCAGGAGGGGGAGAGGGTCTGGAAATCATGAATTCTATTTCTGTAGCTGTTAACACGTCAGTAGACAAGGTGGGGCAAGTCACTTAAAGCTCTCTGGGTCTCAGCTTCTCCATTTATTAAATAGCAATAGTGAATTTCAGTTTTCTTTGAAAATACTTTGAGCTTCTCAGAGTGGAGAACCTTCATGTAAATTTGCAAGCAAGCTAGCATTACTGCTCACAGAACATCAGTCTATTCTAATGACTGTTCTGTGGTTGTCATCAGTGTAATGCATGCAATCTTGTGTTCAAAACCGCCTACAGTAAGCATATTCTCCCCAGACTTCGTGAATTTGGACAAGATGAACTCTGAATTGCCCTCAGTGTGGGTAAGAAGAGGAAGAAAAGACATGAGAACTCTCCTTTTAAGGAATTATGGCTCCCCCCTGAACTACTACAGTTCTCTGTGTCTGCCCTTCCACAGGCATGAGCAGGAGGACAGAAGGGCTCAGGATTCATCACAGCAGCTAACAGAGCAGTGTCACTGGAAAGGCTCTGAAAGGCTCTCAAAGGACTCTGGTGCAAAAAAAGGCACTTGTCTCTGGTTACCAGGGATGTCTAAACAGCATGTGAAATTCCTCTGTGGTTTCTGCAACCTGCGCAAACGAACTTTCCTAAAGTGTCTAGTAGTTCAAAGTTACAATCTGCCTCCAAAACAAGATGCTTTCAAGGAGTATTCATTTCATTTATAACAGACATTTTGCATAGCCTGTCTATGCTTTTCATCTTGGGGTGAGTAATGAATCAATGTGATGAGATCAGGGGAAGAGTGATAGCTGAGGATTATAGCTTACCTTCTCCATAGTCCATAGCCCGTTTCTAGTTCATCCAGTGTACCATCTGACTGCTCCTCATGTAATATCTGTATTCTTATGGTTTTGATTCTGGAATTGCACTTGTAAAAATTGTATTTGTGGCTGACCAGCTGTCTTCTTTGCAGCCATAGAAATAGCTCCCTATGCTTTGACTCCTGCCTGTTGCTGCTCTGTAAATGGTATTTCAGTTGGTCTGAAGACCACAGTATGCTCTAGCTAAGGTGACAGCGCATCTTTCATTGCCCCTGCCTGAATGTATGGTGAATGGCAAGACATTTCCTGAAAATCAGAACGAAAACAGTGCTTAGACCACATAATTCAGTGTCTCATGGGATGAAACTGTGCCTGTTTTTGAAATTTTAAGAAAATTGCAGTTGCTCAACACTGAAAGTGACCAAAATGTTCTAAAGGAATTGACCATGAGAATCTTTGAATCATTCTTCTCATCAGCTCATCTTCCCCAACTGCCAGCCACTACTGTCAGTATTTTCCAGGGTATGGGGGAATTAACTGAAGCACTTCTCTTTCCCTGCCACTTCCTTTGTGGGTAGTAGCCCTCTCAGTACTACCACCTGAAGGATTTTTCAGGAAGTTTCTTAGCGTCCTCTGAGAGCAATGACAAGCAAATCCTTCTTTTCCTGAGTAGCCACTTGTTAGCAGCTATCTCAAGAAAAAACTGGAAATCATGACAAAAGAATAATGCCTAATTAAAGTGGTGTTACAGTGGTAATCTTTACACCCAAGCTGGCAGGGAAGAATATTTCTCCTTAGGAAGCTTCTGACTGTTCCTGAACTACTTGCATGAAGGATGAGGTTTTCATAGACATTCATTGTTAGCAAAATTCTGCTCTCACTGAACTTAGTGGGAGAAAAATTAGGCTTTTAAATTAGTTTTTAAAATACTACTTGCCCTTTGATGTCTACAAAAAGTTCCCCCAATCCCCTGTAAATCAGAGTCAGTTACTGAACAGCAGTATCCACAAGATCTTTGGTTTACAGGATGAGAGGAAAGAGACAACCTGCAGGGCAGGCACTCTCCAGATGCCATGTGGCGGGACATTTTACTGGCCTTCCTGACAAATGCCGAACAGATGTATCCAGGAAATATCGAGAGTGGGGACAGAAACAGAAACACTAGCCCACTCTTTTCACATCAGTTTTAGCAACTCTTGGGCTACTGCTGAGTCTAGAAAGAAAATTTCTAGGGGGGAGTAGGGAGTGTGCTCAGTGCATACCAAAATGAAATGCACCATGTAGGGAATAAAACATGATTGAGACAAACCCTGCTGTGCTGCCTCCATGAGTTCTGCTTCCTTCCTGGAACTACACCAGGGCTGTTGCTCCTGCAGTGAGCTGGAAAGACCTGAAACAAAAATAATAATTTGACAAAAATGACAAAAAAAGAGATCAGACCCAATACTCTGCCTCTTGACACATGGATACACATTTATGTCTATATAGAGTAGAAGTATATCCATAAGTAACAAGGGCCTTTTAAGGTGGAAGTCTTTCTCTCAAACATACACACAATCACTCAGCTACCAATAAAGGCTAACATTTAGCTGTTCCAGCCCCTAGTCTCATATCTTACAAGGAAATGTTTATAGATTTCTGTAATTTATCTGTACTTAAGAGCAGTACAATTGATCATCCAAATAGCACAATACGATGAAATCCAGCAGCACTCACAAGGAGCTCCCTAAATTAAAATCTGTCTGACCTTTATGTAGTTCCATATGTGGTTTAATGGATCTTACATGATTGGTGCTATTCGAGGCAGCAAATTATATTGAAGTTTCTTCAGTGCACTGACAGATTTATTTCTTCTGTTGCTTCTTCCAGCCTTTTTTTGTAGGGGGTTCCAAAGTTTCAGAATACCTGGGACCCACTTTTGATTTCAGAAATCTCCACAATACTTGATATTAATACTTTACTGAGAGTACCTACCGCTTCCCTCATTTGAAAAAGTGCTTTGCTACCTTCTAGTCAGCAGAAAGCTTTAATAACATGCTGCAGTCTTGCTGTACAAAAAAGGCTTCCTCTCAAATTAATAGTAGTTAATATGGCCCAGAGTACTGAAAGAAGAAGCTAGAGAGTACACTAGGAGTCCTAACACCAGTAAAACAGCCTAACTGGGCCAGGACAATGCATAGTTTTAAAAAGGGAGCTACACTGAGATATACAGAAGGCTTCAGGAAGTCAAAGTAACATTTGCCAGTTAGAGATATGTATTTTTTAATAAATAGGAAATATTGTATGGGTTTGCTGCCCTTTTTCACTAGATAACTGGAATAGGCCCAGAATGTTTTAATTATTCCATGATATATAAGGATGATGATCCTCACAGGAATTCTTTGAATGTGTATTTTAAGTATTTATTCTCCTCCCTCTGATCTTCACCCACTAGTTATTTATTCCCTACAGAGTAAACTATTTGGAACAAGTATGTGAGGATGGTGCCTAAAACAGTTGGAGTAGTAACCACAGACACCACTCTTCTGGTGTCACGCAAAGTTAATTTTCTCATGCACACGTGAAATATGAAGAAGTATTGTCCCAGAAGTCTCAGCAGCATTTGTCTGAAAACACTATAGCAGAAATGTGTCTGTGAAAGCATACTGATGTTAGGAATGATATAATCCAACATTGCAGAAGGATGGAAGTAGAATCATAGTTCTGCCGCAGTAGGGTAATTTCCCTTTTACTGAATGTTAAGTTGAAGAATTTTGAAAGACACAAAGATGCTTCAATTTAAGACCTCTACATTCTGTGAAAATTCTTCTGCTTAAATGGACTTGCTAGCAGGTATCACAATTAATACAGGGGAAAATATACTATACAGAAATTGCTTTTGTAACTGTACTTACAATTGCTGTGCTTACAGCAGCTTAATTTCTTGTATTACTTGTTTATGTATGTGCAGATCCTCCAATGGAATAAATGAAACCTTGAGTGCTGAAAGAGAAAATGGAAATCACCATGACATAAAGAATGAGGACTATAGAGAGAGTACTACACTGCAAATTAACACGGCGAAAGAGACACCCCGTGGAGATTTATGCATCACAGAGATATACAGCGAGACTCACCAGGGAGCAGAAGAAAGCAACATACACTTTTCTGAAACGAAACAAGAGACCACACAAAGCCACAGAATTACTCCTAAAGTGATAGGCACCTCCAAAGTGCTTGTGACAGATGAGGCTGCTTTCAGAGGAAAGACAGAAGAAAGAAGGCCAGGTACTATGGTTGAGCTGCAGTTGTCCCTCTCAAATGATGCACACAAGGGCACCAATGCTCCTGCTGTGACTTTCTCAGGGGCAGAAAAATGCACCCCTTCAGGAAGAGGACCCAGTGTACAAGATGGGACTAGCCCTGTAATTGCAATTCCCCTGGGTGTGAAAGAGGGCAACATCCAGTGGTCAAGCAAAGTAGTCCAGTTTTCTAGTGGCAAAGAGGTCAAGAGGATCGAAGGTACAGTTCCATCTCTCCCCAGGGTGGAGGTGATCCTAGACTGTTCAGAGAGGGAGAAGGAAGCACCCAGGTCTCTAGCTGAAAGGGGGTGTGTTGATTCTCAAGTGGAAGGAGGGCAGTCAGAAGCACCTCCTTCCCTCCTGTCCTTTGCAATCTCATCAGAAGGCACTGAGCAGGGAGAAGACGACCAGCACTCTGAAAGGGATCACAGACCTCTCAAGCACAGGGCGAGGCACGCAAGTAAGTATCTCCCATCTAATCATTTGCACTGCCTGAGGGTATCTTTTGTAACTTTTAACATAATTTCAGAATTTAGACAGCATTTAAAAAAAAAGTTTAGAAGTTTTTTTCTGCAATTTTCTAACCTGCCCTCCATCTTTTTCTTTTAATCGATGTTTCTATTCTTGCTTTATATATTTTTTCAGGGTAATACAATGCTCCTGGTGATGAGCCAAGAATATACCCATGCCTTAACTGTGCCGAATAACTTTGCTTAAGACTTCCACTTTGACATTAACTTATGACTTTGTCCAACTAAAAATACTTACATCTCCTAAAAAGGCTGAATTCCACTGGTCTTCTAATGTATATTCAGAGGCAATCTGTAGAATATTAACAAAAAAAAGCAAGTTGCTTGTGCACATCTAAGTGAATCCTGTGGATTTCTCCTTTTATAGCAAAAATTTTGTATTGTCATTTGCATCATCTAAAATCAAAGTCATGCCATGGATCTTAAAATTTAATAAAAAAGCCTATTAGAAAAGCTTGATATTGCCTGCAGAAGAGATTTTGACAGACACTAGCATGTGTATAACTGTTACATGATCCTTTCAGTTTTTGTCAGTCTTCTCTAGACTGTAAAGTGAACATGCTATTTCTTCTGACTCCCATACCCAGAGGTCAGCTTCAAAATGTGTCTAAGAAGTTTACATGAAAATAAACTTGCAACTGTATCCAATATTAATTGAGTGTAGACATATATTGTTTATTTACTTATCTATCTATCTATTTATTTATTTATCGTTTGATTCATTTGGGACCTTTCTATTGGTTGCTTGTTCTTTCCCAACAATGTCAAGAATCCTGTCTGGGGATTTAGTAGCAGTATGTCAAAGGTGCTCGAATGTGTGCAGTGATATACTGTAGCAACAAGCTATTTCATATGCAGTGTTGGAATTAGTCTGCTAAGCCTCTGCTAATTCCTCTGTAAGCATATTTTTAGCATGATAACCATTTGTATCTTATTGGCAAGTGGATTAAGCAGTTACTTATGCCTAAGTGACTGTATGCAATCCACATATTTTTGGAATATTAAATGAAGCATAAAAGAAAAGTGCACATGCTTTACATTTTGGCTGTGAAGTTAGAACCAAATGTGGGACTATGTCTGTCTTAAAGAATTACTTGCAGTGTTTCTCTAATAAGGCACGAGTACAAAGAAGGGACTACATACTCTATGATGAACGCTGCTTTCAGTAGCATAGATTCTGCTCTTTTGCCATCTCAATTATGACAATCTCACTGCCCTCTAATCTAGTGGAAGTCATTATCCTTAGGAACCACTGATTTAATCTATGAAAACTTTTGCTTCTTTTATTATTTTATTATTATTATTATTTGTAAAATACTATCTACACATTAGAACAAACGAATTGCCAAGCACAGGGGAACAATCTGTGTGCAGGAAATACTATGCTTGTTTTTTGTAAAATTAGAAGTTATAATGGGTGTTTAAGTCAAAACATGAGATATAGTGGTAGAACATAAGGAAGGGGAAGAAACAGGAACACCCCCTGACTAGCCTTGTCCCATGAGGCACATGGAGCATGTCACATAACAAGGAAGCAGTCCCGCTCATACAGCTTTACATTCACATCAATTCCTGTTCCACATGACTTGATGAAAACTAGTAATTTATGCTTTAAGATATATATATATTATTGACATATGCTAGTGAATACTCTTGAGAAGTTAGTTGAGCCTCTTCCATTCAGTTCTTAAATGTGTATTATTCTTGCCACATTTTCAAAATAAATATTCTGGAGCTTTTATATTCTATACAATTTTGGATTAAATTTCAGGCTAGTAATGCTTGTTAAAAGACTGAAACCTACTTTCATTGAGTGCCACGGCCAAACTCCCATGTCTTCCAAGGGGTGAAAGTTAATGCTAATGGTTTCTGTGTATGCCTTTTTGGATGTACACTTGCTTTTAAATAGCTAATACATAGAAGCATACTGACTTTTATCAACTATACGCATTTTGTAATACATATGAGCAAAATAAACACATAAATGGCAGGAGCTGCTGCCACCATCAGACAGAATACAGTCAGTTTCATTTAGTCTTAGGTGTTAAGCAGTCATGGGCCTGGCTGGCTGGGAATGTCTGCCGAAAGCCTAGGAACTGTGGTCAAACACTTGGTAAATACCAGACCACAGAAATTGAATAAATGAGAAAATATCTTCTGCATGTTGCTACTCAGATTACTTATGGTAATAAATATCGAGACCGCTAGAAATAAAGAAACATGTAACATTGCTGTCGAACTAAGACAGTCCTAAAGAATGTGATGTAGCTTTTGAACTTGCATGGGTGTGACTCCAAGGAATGCTGGGTATGGAATTTAAACATGGTTGATATTGTGGGAAAAGTATGATGATCTCTCCATGCAAATGAAATGTTTTAATATGGGGAAGGGGACAGCAGGTAAATTTCAGCATCAATGAATGCAGAACTATTTGTTATTAGTCTCCTTGTATTTTTCTGGGCTGCATGCAATTAAACGTGCACTTCAATTCTCTCCATAGGGCTCAGACGAAGTGAGAGTCTGTCAGAGAAGCAGGTCAAAGAAGCCAAATCTAAATGTAAAAGTATTGCGTTGCTGCTGACAGCAGCTCCCAATCCCAATTCTAAGGGGGTGTTGATGTTCAAGAAGCGTCGTCAAAGGGCAAGGAAATATACTTTAGTTAGCTACGGTACTGGGGAGTTAGAACGTGACGAAGACGAGGGTGAAGAAGGTGAAGGTGAAGAGGGGGACAAAGAAAACACTTTTGAAGTGAGTTTGCTTGCAACAAGTGAGTCAGAAATAGATGAAGATTTCTTCTCTGACATAGACAACGACAGTAAGATTGTGACATTTGACTGGGACAGTGGTTTACTTGAGGTTGAAAAGAAGACAAAAAGTGGAGACGACATGCAGACGCTTCCAGAGAGCACAGGTAAAGGGGCCCTCATGTTTGCTAAGAGGAGGCAGAGGATGGATCAGATTACAGCTGAGCAAGAGGAGATGAAGGCACGCACGGTGCATACAGAGGAGCGAAGGGAAGCCACCATGTCAGAGAACTTCCAGAAAGTAAGCTCTTCAGCCTATCAAACAAAAGAGGAAGAAATGTCAAGACAGCAGACCTGTGTGAGCAAAAGCTACACAGACATGAGCCAGAATCATAGCAAAACAGTACAACAAAACGGCTTTGGCTTAGCACCAGACACAAACCTCTCTTTTCAGTCCTCTGCAGCTCAGAAAGCAGCATCCTTGAACAAAACAGCTAAACCCTTCCTTTCTGGTGTTCAAAATCGGGCAGCTGCACCTTTTTCACCCATAAGAAATGTCACTAGTCCTCTTTCAGATATACCAGCACCACCTGCTTACTGCTCTATCAGCCCACCACCCGAGGCTTTCTACAGACCTGTTTCAGCTCCTGTAGCCAGCAGAGCTGCCCCAACTGTGTGGTCGTTCAGTGAGCCAACAGAACACATAGCATCCAGAGATGAAAGGATTGCGGTGCCAGCCAAAAGAACTGGGATACTGCAAGAGGCAAAGAGAAGAAGCACTTCAAAACCTATGTTCACTTTCAAGGAAGCACCCAAAGTAAGCCCTAATCCTGCCCTGTTGTCCCTTGTACATAATGCAGAGGGCAAAAAAGGTACTGGAGCTGGTTTTGAGTCAGGACCTGAAGAAGACTACCTCAGTTTGGGAGCAGAAGCTTGCAATTTCATGCAGACTCAAGCATCTAAACAAAAAGCCCCTCCCCCTGTTGCTCCAAAGCCTTCACTCAAGGTCTCTCCTACTGCTGGTACTCCAGTGTCACCAGTCTGGTCACCTCCAGCTACGGCTTCTAACAAGGCTCCTTCTTTCCCAGCACCAGCCTCTCCTCAGGCAGCATATCCTGCACCACTCAAATCTCCACAGTATCCTCATTCTCCTGTCCATCCCCCAAATACTCTTGACCTAGCTGGTCCTTTCAAAGGGCCTCAGGCAACTCTAGCAAGTCCAAACCATACACCCAAGACAACACCAGTCACACCAAGTGCCGGAGAAACAAAGCCACCCTTTGAGATGCCACCAGCTATGAGTGGAAAAGGAGCACAGCTATTTGCCAGAAGGCACTCTCGAATGGAGAAGTATGTGGTAGATTCAGAGACTGTGCAGGCAAACATGGCACGAGCCTCATCTCCAACTCCATCTTTACCAGCTTCTTGGAAATATTCTTCTAATGTCCGTGCACCTCCACCTGTTGCTTATAATCCCATCCACTGCCCATCCTATCCTCCTGCTGCTAGCAAGCCTTCCTCTAAATCCACTGCAGCTACCAAAAATACAAAAAGAAAACCCAAGAAAAGTCTCAATGCTTTGGATATTATGAAACATCAACCTTATCAACTTGATGCATCTTTATTTACTTTTCAACCCCCTACTACTAAGGAAAGCCTTGCTATTAAGCAGACATCAAAGTTGCCCACTTCAAAGCAAGCTCTACCTTTAAGACCACCTAGTGCTGGCTCTCCTACTAACGTCCGGGCATCTTCAGTGTACTCCGTGCCAGCCTATGGTTCACAACCTTCGTTCCAATCAAATGCCTCTATCCCAGTAAATGAATCATATTCACCTACAAGCTACTCTGCATTTTCTAAGCCAGAAACCACCACATCTTTGTTTACTGCTCCGAGGCCAAAATTTTCAGCAAAGAAAGCTGGCGTCACTGCACAGGTGTGGAAGCCATCAACTATTGAAGAGTAAACCTTATAGCCAAAACTTAGTGTCCATTTTGCTTGCAACCAATTGTTTGCAGTGGTAACTTGGCATGGAAACATTGCCAATAGCTTACTTTATAACATCAGACTTATCACCTCAAATCTGGGTCCAAAATACTTGAACTGTTTTAAGGAATAAAAACAGATACAAATTTTAGCACATTTGTGTATATTATCAGATGATTTATACACGTAACATCCTGAAATTAATAGATACCATTGTATTATATAAGCAGGACGCTAGGTTTTTGCTTTAGGACTACTACAACAGAAACAACAGTAAGCAATATTCCTGGTATGTCAAATTAATAGAGAAGAGCTTTCTTTCTTCTCCCCTTCCCAACTATGTTCTAATGACCTAGGGATTTGAGGACTTTTTTTTTTTAAGAAGCGCCTTATTAAATGAAATTAATAGTAATATGTATTAATAACATAGCATAAAATAGATACCGTATTAAGACTCTGACTGATCACTAGCAGAATACAACTGGATAGACATTTGGCCTGCACAGAACCCCACTGAATTCAGTTGGAATCTGTCCTGGCTCAAAGGTCCTTCCACAGAAATCTGGTTGATCGGCCAGGGCCAGTTTGTAAGCTATGTGGATCAGCTGTGATCCAAAATCATTAATTGCCTCTGTGATTTCACAGAGAATGTCCTAAAAGAGATGATGGAGTGTTCTGAAGACTAAAAATAGATGGGAAGACAGCTGGAAAAATTATTAAAGATTTCCCATTTTGGGGAAATTTGACATCCCAAGTGCAGACATACTTTTAGCCAAAGTTTACTTTGAATCCAGCAAGTAAGATAGAAGCCAGTAAATCAAAATTATTGAACAGTCAGAGAGGTGAGATGGGTTTTGCAGCTGCAATATAATGCAATAGTTTCTTGTGAAAGCACAGTGATGGAGAACTGAAGGGATAGATACATTGAAGAGTACTGATTCTTGCAACCAGAGAGTATATGCCACAAAAATTAGCACTTAACAGTAAATCATAAATATGACCATGTCTTCCTCTTGGTCTCTCGTACACATTTTATTATTTTCACTTGGGGCTTTACAGTGCTTCTTGCCACTTTAAATCTTTTTACTCTGGTCTTATACTTTCACCTTTTACTTGTCGTATTGGGGCCCAAGTATTGAAATACTGCTACTGTAGAAAATTCTTAAGAGTGCATAATCTTGAAACCTACTGTATAATATTGCAGTGGATACACAGTCTTGCTGAAATCAAGGAGTGATATTTGAATACTTTAGCATACGTTTCAGTAAGCAGTCCTGTTAACATCAGTAGTACTAGGTCTGAAACAAGGTGTTGCACATAACTAAGGATATCAAAATCCATCCCAAGTGTGAAGCTAAAGATTAATGTATCAGTCTGTGAATAAAGGTGGAAGAATCTGTGGATATATTTGTTTAAACTTCCATCCAGGTAGCTACAGACCATATTATGGATATTTTATAACATAGAGGTTTTAGTAGAACTATCTATTTTGAGGAAGAAAACATTCCCTAGTATGAACAACTTCTCATTAGTTTGGTACCATAATGTAGCTCAAACTGCGATCAAACTTCAGAAGAAGGAATTTGGTTGTACATGCAGAAAGCAGATTGGAATCAAAGTCTAATCAAGGCAATAAAAATCACTCCTTTGAATTTTGGACTTCCGAAATCCTACTCTCCCCTTTAAATTTTGGATTGGGATACTGACTGCATTCAGAAGAAAATGACCAAGCGATCCATCTCCCTCCTAAAATTCAGGAGAATGATGGGAATTTTTGAAAGAAAAATAGTTTGGAAAATTCAAGAAATAATTACAGTGCATTTACCTGGAAACAGAAAGTAGCAATATTTTAATTCTTTGGAGATCTCCCTTCTATCTTTTCTTCACTGTCAATATCTATATTTTTCTTCTATCATTAAACTTGTACCTTTCCTCTCTGCCTGTTTGTATTTTTTTCCTTTAGTTTGGTTACTATATTTTTGTTTCACTTACATGTACAGACTGGCAGTCTATTTTAGGGGAAATTTATTTTCTATGCTATCCTATTAATATGAAATCTTGTCCCTCCCCTTCTCTTTCCTTTTTCCCTTCCCTTTCCCCTTCTCCTTCCTTCTCCCCTTCCTTTTCCCCTTTCCTTTTCTCCCTTCTTCAGTTTTATCTGAAGTTACATATACTATTTTAGGTAGAAGTTTAAGATGCTAGTATCTACTTGGAATAAAGATACTCTACCAAAGATAAGTAGTGTTACTAGAGATACATAGAAATCCAATCAGCCTCATATTGCCTTACATGTTTTTTTTTTACTTCGAATCTCCTCCTGTAAAATACATCTTTAAATTATAATCACACTTCTGTTCTTGTTCACTTACCACCCCAAGAATATTTCCTTAAGAAGGAGATTTTTAGCAGTTTTGTACTTATACCACACGTGTCAATATTCATGCATGTAGCTACTAACAAGATACAGCAGCCTACACAGCATGCCAACCAGATCATATCAGACTCAGGTCAGTAACTTTTGGAATTCACCACCAGCTGCCGAGGAACCTGTGTGAAAGACGTGAATTACTGAAATCTAACTTCTAGGTTTATTTATGCCTACATGGCATACCACTTTCCAAGTAAGAAATACCAAGCATTATTATTCTAATTATCAGCAGAAAAAACAAGAGGTAAAGCTGGGATATATTCTCATCCAAAGGAAATCTGCTCTCCAGAAAGATGAAAGTCAAGTTAATAGGAGCCAGAGGAGAGCTGTGGACTGAAACAGAACATTTCAGTTTCCTGAGTCATCTGCCTAGACCTAAATTCACCTGAAAGATGGGAATGCATAATTGTCACCTTTAAAATAATTTTGCTATTTCTTTCACTTTCAGCACTACCTAAAAGTTCACTTAGGAAGTCAACTAAATCATATCCATGTTCACAGCAATAAGCCAGCTTCTGTGATAGCAATACAAAATGTAGTTATTAGCATGTCTTCTCTTTACTTTGCCCAAAGGAAAAGGAAGTGCATCTATACTGACAAATTTGGATTTTGATCACATTTGGATTTTTTCCCTGTTATTCAAATACATGTTTTTCATGTGGCCTATAGTAATGACAGAGATTTTTTTAAGCACCAGTAAGAGTTAAAAGAAAAAAATCCCAGTGACACTAGTCCTCTTCAATCAGCTAAAATTTTTTGAAAACCCCATTCAAAGTCAAACTCTGTATTCAATTTCATATGTACACATCATTATACATGCATAGTGCTTGGATCCAACTTGGCTACAAGACTCTTTTTACTAATCAGGTAAGTCTGTAATTCTTATTAATATTTCAGAAGACTACTTAAAGTAATAGTTTTATCCTAAATATGATCTCTTATGAAGCAGATATTTAGAGAGAGTTGAACTGTTCAATGTCATGAGTCCAAATTAAAAGCTAATGATGGTGTCAGGCATAGCTGAAATGTCAAGAAAATAAATGGTTTGTGTAGAGAGAAGCCATCTGAAATTTCACTTTGAAAGGGCAGTGAGCTTTTGTAAATGGTTTTCTGAAAAAGCTACTAGAATTATTTTAATATAATATGACAAGTCTACCAAGATCAACTGTTAAGTTTACTATGTAAGCATATTTAATGGTGAATTTCAGGCCACCCCTAATAGGAATATCTTCAGTATGTTCATGAAAAGAGGAATTTAAGTGCCTTATGTTGTTTTTAGCACATTTAATTATAGCACTTACTGGGGGTATTATACTGCACCAGTTTGGATCTCGCATTCTGTACAGCCTTTTCATACAGTAACCTCAATCAAGGGTTTATATACTTTCGAATTCTGATTCAGTTATAAAACTCTTGTTATAAAACCTGAATTGAAAAAATTTGGTTTGGAGATGAGTAGCTTTTAGACAAAAAGTTAAAACTTCTGTGGCAAAATGAAAAGACAAAATTTAGTTCTTGAACATAGAACTGCTTAATGTGTCCCCGCTTCTCCAGAGAAACCACCTGTACCATGCTCCTGCTCAGCAAAAACTAACGCATTATGAAACAAACAGAAAGATATTTCCATGATCTTTTTCTGTAGGAATATTTACAGATGAAACACTACCATCTCTTAAAAGTAAACCTCATTCTTTTGCTTTCTGCTCTCTTATGGAAGAAATAATTTTGCCAGTGTCCTAAGACATATGACAATATCCAGTGGCAATAAGTTGTTTGGTTCCAAAAGCACCTGGCTGATGGCATGGGGCTTTGTAATACACTCATATAAAGCCTCGCAGCAAGAAATACCCAATTATCTCCTAGAAATATTGGCAATTCATTTTGAGATCAGCCATCAAAAGGACATTTCAGTTTAATTTTGTCTGAGGTCTTCTAGCACGGACCCTAATTTTATATTCCTAGTTTTATTTATTTTCTATACCTAGTTTTATTTCATATGAGACATTCAAGACTCAAGACACAAAACCAGCCCTAAAACTGAAGCGACCCATTTTGCTGTCACCACAGTTACCATGTAGGAATGAATTTATTTTGGTTTTTGGCAGAGTGCTGTTATTGTTCACAATATATCAAATGTTGAGAATTGACACAAATTTGTATTTGAAGTAAAGAAATACTAAGAGAGTACCTGCAGGCTCCAGAAATTAGGAAGTGAGGGGCTGGTGTGTGGTTCAGAAAGGAAAATCAGTGCTAAATTGCAGAGCAGCAATTTTGAGAAAAAACTATTAGGATTAGAGGGAGCCAAGCAGTGGGGAGAAAACTCCAGTAAAAAAGCAAAGACTGCACAGATAAAATACGTATCAGAAGATCATGAAAAACTGAAGGTACAAGAGAAGAAAACAATCAACAAGAAAGGTTTAATTATTCTGCACAGAGATGGCTGGCTATTTCCAGCCTTTTGTTGAAATTGTCTAGATTATTCTTGGATGATGGGCATTAATTTTTTCCTCTATTGTTTACAAAAAGTTATTGTGAAAGAACTGAAATGCTAATACCCAGGAAAAACAAAAAAGTGACCTTTAAAAACAGCGGGGCCTATCAGCAGACTACTGTTCTGAGAGACAACAGATCTATAAACATATTATCTCAGACAGCTTCTATACACAAGAGTTGTCAAAAGTGCTAAGGTGAACTCTGATAAAAGATTATAAGCAATTATAAAGAGAACTTGACACCAGATGATGTGATCTGGGAGGAGCACTGTTTATCAAGTATCCAGGACAACAACTCAACAAAGGACAGCCTTACCATCATCCCCTGCTGCTCCAGCATCTCTGCAGCACCTCTGTACACTATGAGGTAGGGAAATACCAGTGAAACAACAGCCCTCTTCGCAACTAACAATCTGCAAAATCTTTCTCCTCTCTTTTTTCAGGATCCTTTTCCAGATTTCGTAGCTTTAAGAATAAAAAATGGTTGGTTTTAAAATGATCCTCTCTTCCAGTCTTGCCTTTTTAATAAAACATGATACAACTTTCTTTTCCTGAAGTCAAACATCCAGGACTCCACTGATCACTTCGGCAGCTCAGCATGGCAAGTGCAAATTTTAATTACACAGCTTGGCGTAACGTTATTTTATAATGAGTCTACTCAGCTTGAAATAGAAACGTTAAGCAAAGAAGAAACTTCACCACATCTTCAAAAACCTGCGCATTCAGAAGCTCTGAATTACTCACTGCTGGTAGATTTCTTGGGAAAATACGTGAGCCTGATAATTTTATAGCACACTTGGTGCCACCGTCACAACTTCGCAGTACCCATGACAAGGACTGTTGTTACTTTATAGTAAACATTGCCTTTGCACATGATTACAAAAGGGAGGAGTTGGAATCCCTTGAGAGCTATGTTTGACAAGCTATTCAGGCCACTTGCTTACTACGAAGCACTTTAGGTTTTTTATCAAATGATTTAAAAAGTAGGAAAAATCCTGAAGCTCAGTGAAATACTATGTTGGAAGGATCTCTACAGAAGCAGACTTGAACTCTTCATTTACAAGCTCAGACCAACCATATGATGATAGTTCCCTTATTTTAACATTTGCTTCCTTGAGTGAGGCAGGCAAAGATTTTTTCTTTATATGGCATGCTAATCAAGTCTCTGCTATCCTCTGCAGTATTCATAGGCACAAATCTATTCCTGTTTATAATGATCCTGACAAACTGTTCTGAATTTCAGTGCATGTGAAACCTGCACAAACTTGTGTGGTAGTATGTTATAATAACTGCACGTTCCTTTAGGGCGAGGAAACTCGGCTATCAGAAAAATAACTTACTGAAAAATGCTTACAGATTGACTATCTGGATGAAGGCTTCCTGCGTGGGGTAAACTGTAACAATAGTAAGTGTTTTCAAACAAGAATTCTTGATTCTTTTGTACGTCTTTAAAACAGATATCTTAGAGAGTCCCCTCATAATTCCAGGCAATTGAAAAATAAGCTGGTTATTTCTAAATAGGTGTAAAGACTAAACAGTTGAACGGATGGAGTGTTTCTCTTGATGTTTCCACCTATATCTGAAACAATAGATTGTAAGTGACTTTAAAAAAGCACAAGAAACAGAAGAAAAGGAGGAACACTACAGAAATAAAATACACTCCCAATCACTGTAGCACATGCTGGATTACAAAGAGTGACATGAGCAAAACACTCATTCATTTCAGTATGAGCTTTAACTGGTTGCAAGGCAAACAATTCAGTACATCTATATCAGAAGCAAAAGTTTCCATATAGTAATGATGTATGGAAAAATACATGCAGCTTTTTAAAGAAATCTTTTTTGCAAAAACCCCCTTAAAAAAAAAAAGTCAATAACTGCTAGTGATTTTCTATTTGATCTGTGAGAATGCTACTGCTTATACTGTCACTGTGCAGATTGTTGTTGGTACATGGCTTTATTACTGTGAACAAAAGCGAAGCATGGGCATCTGCATACACTCAAGTTTTTTCCTAGAGTCTTGGTAATTTTTCCACATCAGGCCTATAACTTAGAAATAGAGCTGAAGCAGGTGACCAGAAAACCTCAAAATCTGCCTGCAGTTTAATTTTCTTTGGTTAAGTAAACAGTTCAAGATATGTACAGATATTTCTGCAAGTACTAGCCATGCTGCCTGAATATCTTTTATGAACCAAATGGGGCTTTAAGTTCCTCCAGAAAAGGTTTCCACATACTTCATTGCTGCTTGTTTGGCTGATGTTAGAAAGTGCAGAGTTGTGACAAATGAGACAAAAATTTTCATTATAGCATTCCATTAAAAATTCAAAAGATTACACAAAATGAGAGGCAGCAACGTAACTATTTATGGTGATGTATGTCTGCACCTGCACTGTACTCTGTTTCATAGCTGTCAGCATTTCAGATATACAAAATGATAAACTTTTCCCATCCTAAAATTACTTCAAGAGAGGTGTTATGGTAGAGAAACTTGACAGACTTACTACTGCTACAGGAACAGTACTGAACCAAGCACGTGACCCTATGTAATTATGAAAAATTAAAGTTAAATACTACTGCTTAATTGCGAAATGAGGCACTTAGCATAAAAGTTAACCCAACCGTCCTGGGCATTTGTGTGATTAAAACATCTGTAAGCATCACATTATCTGCTATTTTTTTCTGTAGGACTCCAGACTTAATTCAGGGCACAGAATTGTACCACTCATCTGATGAATAGCTCTTCACTATTTGGTTTTGACATTGTTCCATGCTTAGCACCATTCCTTACTTAATATGCACTCTTCCAAGTGTGTTCTCCATGCAGAATTATTTCCTCATAATTTTTTTTGTTTATATCCAAGTCAGTCAGAACTCATAGTTCATTTTTACACTATTGCATTCTACAAATAGGTAAATAAGGCATGAAGAGTGCAGCACTGATATCAGGACACTCAGTAGCCTGAAGATGGTAAGTGTCTTGAACTGGATACTGAAGGCTACTGAGTGTCCTG
>JAOQGH010000032.1:5325845-5520423 GCA_025769975.1 Gallinago jamesoni
TCATGCCTTATTTACCTATTTGTAGAATGCAATAGTGTAAAAATGAACTATGAGTTCTGACTGACTTGGATATAAACCAAACCTTTTGCATAATACATTCCTTTGCTATATGATCCTCGTATTTCCTAAATGAAGCCCTGAAACAGCTTTGAGGCAGAAGTCCTGAAATTTAATCAAAATGCATATGCATTTGGCAATGAGGCTTGAATTTCATAGCTTTTGAATACTTCATCTTCCAACTTCACTAATATTGCTTTAAGGTAGCTTTGTGTATTTAAGGGTTTTCTAAGAACAAGAAACCAAACCCCGGAGTAGTATCACAGAGCATGCTGTAATCAAGGGGTTCCCTCAGCATGGCTTGAATCACAATAGACACCTGCCATCGGGCTGCTACGGTTTAACTGGCAGCAAATGCATGTTGACATCCTGCCTGTGAATGGAGGATGACACAGGTTTCCAATAGGGCGTCACAGTCTTTTCTGACAGCAGAGAGACCAAGGAAGGACAAACTCCATTCCTCTGGGGAAGAAATTTCCCTGGAACTCTGGAGGAATGTATACAGTGCACACAGGTTCTTTTTCCCAAACACACCTTTCTTGTCCCATTTATTCATCTTTTCTTTTCCTTGTCTCTTCATCATCGCCTCATTGTGAGCTGAACAGGTCAATTTTCCATTCCTTAAGCTTCTCAACAAAGCTCAGGAACCTTTGCTATCAGGTCCTAGTCTCAGCACTCTCCAAGCCAGTGCAGAATACAGATTTTCCTTCTGTATCAAGTATTACCAGCTCCTGGGTTTGCTTTGTCTAGTCTCTTCTCTGTCCTTCCCTTGTCTGTTTCTTCTGCCCTGTTTAAGGTCTGCTCCTTGTCCCCCTGTATTCAAATAAGACATTCTCTTCTTTGAGGCTGCTTGGGCCCAGACAGGAGGTCTTGAGTCTGCCAAGGGACAGCTGTGCTCTGCAACGCCTCTCTGTCCTGATCAGTGAGTGTGCAGCTTCAGGTCAGGACCCGAGGGTGAGAAGAGACATGGGTATGCACCATACACCTGTATGCACTACGTTTTTTGTGAATGAAAACCCAGCTGTGCAACCAGCACAGAAGCTGTAGAACACCCCAGTGACTTCTCCAGCCTGTGGGGGTATGTGTAGCCTGCAGTTTAGACAGGCAGACAAAGAACAAGGACAGTCTCCTTGTTTTCCTGTGTGCTGTCCAAAGATAGCACAGCCTATAGCACCTTAGACCTGTAATAATGAAAAAAATCCTCTTGCCTAACAGAGTATTATCGCTGCTAACAGAGTCCTCAGGATCTAGCCGTAAAAAGCAAGGTGCTCTCATTAAGCCTATATAAGGCTTTCAGCTTAAATATACATAGGCAAGTTTGCATGGAAATATGAAACAATTCAGATACAAAGATTAGTCCCAAACCAGTTCTAAAGCATGTAGTGGTACCACTCTTCATGGAAGAGGATGCTAGAAACTTTTGCCATCGACATTTGTTTTTCCTTAATCTCACTCTTTCAAATGATTGAACTATAAAAGTTTATCTGGCTGAAAGACATCTGAAATGGTTGGATCATTTGGGATGAAGTAAATAAGAAAAAACCGAACAAATAAGACTGAAAATTTCAGTTTGAAAGATTTGATAAGAGAATTATAAGGAACTGGATAATTTATCTTTTAGTTTGGATACGTTCAGCAACAATAGTGCTACCACTTTCAAGTATTACAATATAATTGATATTTATTTTGTTTTATTTTAAGAAAAAGTATCATTAGCCTTTACTCTATATCAATTTTAAACCCTTTGATTGTTTGTGAAAAACAGTGAGGTCAGAAATTAGGACCAACTTTGTACTTGTTTTTCAGATGCTTATTCTCAAGGCTTCATCATCCAAGACCTACCTCTAAATTGTGTAATATAAAAATCCAGAAGGTGGCAGCAAATATTCTTCCCCACAGGAAATAAACTAACTGTTCCAAAGAAAGCTAACGTGCCCACGGCCAAAAAAGTTTCAGACGTTTCGTTTTTATAGGCACAACTGTACTGTATTTTGACAATCATACATGGATAAAGATTAAATGATAATGGAAAGCACTGATTTTCTGTAATTTACTCAGGTGCAAACTGAGCTAACTGAATAACTAGTTTATGACAGGTTAGCAGCACTCTTTATGTTTCTTCTCCATGCAGTCGCTTTGCAGTAGTGAAAGCCTAATTCTAACATCTTACTTTTCTACTGTTACTTGACAACTAAGAAGGCCTTCATTATCAAAAGCATAATTTGTCATGGAGCTTATGTAAGATGGTTGACAGTAACTGTTTCATTAGTTTCTAATGATGAAAACAAGATTATTCTCACCTGAAGTAATGCCACAGCTGTAAACTATCTAAACAGAATAAATTAGACTCCAGTTCTAAAATTCCCTACAAATTTTTGAAAGCAAGCCCTCAAAGGACAGCTTTGAGGAAGTTAGGACATGAACTATGGATTCTAATCTACTACTAGTCCTAGTACAGCCACTGACAAGGCTTTACTTGTTAGATGGGTAAGATTCCCTGCCTCTCCAGTCATTAGGATCCCCATTAACCCCCATTAAAATGCTGCATTCCAATTTTAGCCTGCTATAAATTATTTCCAGAGTTTCAAATAAACATGAATTTTTCATTTTATTTCAAAATTTTTGGTATTCATATTGTAAAATAGCTGTAGCATTTACTCCAGAGCTGGTAGCATTTCAGAGAGAAATATTTTTTTAATTATATAAATTGTAAATGGTTTGGGATGAAAACAGTGATAATAACATTAACAATATGTCTCCCTTCTTCCCTGTTTAAAAATCTGAAGTACTTGTTTTACATTTTACAAAGTAGAAAGGTAGAAAGAATTAAAAAGCATAAAAATCAGTACTACTTATTTTTTCCTACCATTTTCTTAGTGCTTTGGTCTCTAAATGCAGTAGCTCTTACAAGTTCATAGAAAGCAAAATAAGAAATGGATCACTCTGGGCTTTTTATAAAGACAGAGTCAGTTTTCAAGATAGTACAACTGTTTTACCTACTTCCTGCTCCTTTGTCCCCTTTTTTCTGTAAATGGTAGCCAGACAGTAATGTTAATTCAGATTTGAACATGCTTTGATATGGGATTAAGCACCAGGACTATAATGAATGGATAAAAATAAAACTGCCCTAGTGACTTAGACACTTAGGTCATTTTTTTTGAAATGACTTAATCAGGTGGGAGTCTATATTGCAAATAGTTACTGAGACATGGGCTATTAAGAGCCCAACCTAGTTTTGAAAATAGAACTCTTATTTTGAAAATTTAATGTATGTCTCTTTAACCGGTGAAAAGGGAGTTTTAGCACGTAAACATATGAACAGTTTTCACTTATTAAGGAGATGTGCCACCTGAGAAAGAAAAACAGTTATTGTGAAACCATTTCACCAAGTAGTATTTTGCATTCCCACTTGGCCTGTAAAATGAAAAATATCTTTCTGACTCTTGCTTTTAAAATTTACATTACTTTATGAAGCTAAGTATTGCTTTCTTTGTCTTTCAGTTTCACATAAATATCAAGAAATTTGAAATAGCAGTAAGCTCCAAATAACTGATTTTCCGGAGTATTGATTCAGGTATTATTGAATCAGAGGTAGAGATTCACACTTGAACATACATTAGACAGATCTATACATGCACACACCTTTTATAAGTACTGTGTCTACATTCATTTACTTACATACTGAAATTGTTCCTTTTGAAGTAATTTTAAATTCATTTTAGTTTCTATTAATACACAGCTTATAAATATTGAAGATGCCTGTGATACAATAAATGTTTTCTTCATTGACCAGTTTTTGAATAGTTTGCCTCTTTAAAATCATGTTAACCTAAACCTAAAGTTTAATCTGTTTGGACAAACACCAGAGCAGTCAGCAGCTGTTGTTAGGACTGATTACAAAGGACAGCCCAGAACTGCCTTTCCCCTTCTTGACATCCAAGAATCACTTTCCCTTCAATAACTACTGTAGAAAAGATCTTTCCCCTGAAAACATTCACGAGGCAATGGAAAAAACCAAATTAATCACTGTACAGGGTTCTGGTTTGTTTTGCAGCATAATACTTCAAGTGCTGGTACAATACTATAATGAATGTTCACAGAAGATTACAGTAATAGAATACGTGATAATGCAATAATTCTGGTAACATATCACTCTTCCTTCCCTTCTCCCTCCATTTCTGGGAAGAAGAATGGAATATCTCTACTCCTCTTTTTATGACCTTGTAGTTTAAGGGACACAGAAGGTAGAATAATTATTCTCAATTTACACTTCAATTTTCCCACTGTCTCACTTATGATCTGGGGCTTCTGCATTCTTTTTCGTACATGGTTGTGAAGAGATGTATCTCTAGGAGTTAAATACGAAGGAAAAATAATAGAAAGTATCCCTATGTCTGGCTACTGCTGTCCAGTAAATGACTGATGAATTATAATGATTAAATGTTGCCTTAATTCCAATGTTTGTGTTTGTTAGTTTGAAGGGGCTGAACACCAAAGTAGTGATAGCAATCAGTATATGAATATCAAATACAGATCTGCTTTGAATTTAGAAAAGTTCAGACTTAGACTTTCAGTCTAGGAACACCAGTACCAAGAATAAAAATTAACCTCAAAGACAACAAGGCTATACTCATCATCTCTCAGTTCCTGCATTTGAGATACACTTACATTTTAGAAAAATCCTGCTTTTCTAAAAGTGCTTCAAACCTATCTGCCTCAGAGTGTGAAAAAATGTGCAATAATGCATATTCTGAAGCCAAAGATTATTCAATTGCACAATAAAGTTGGGGTAGATAGCAATAGTTAGACAAGTAGTGAAAAACACTTGATAACTCAACATTCTGATTAAACTCTATCAAAGAAAATTAGCTCCTGCTTTATCACTAATGGTTAGGCCTAAAAGATCCTTCCGCAACTTGATGAACTCAAGAGTTTTTAAAAACTTTAGAGTTTTTCTCTAAGCATGACAGACTAAACAGTATCTTTATCTAACTGTCTTGAAATGTCAGATATTTTATGTAACACTGCTCTCAGCAATACCATTTCCCTCTGCATCTCTGGAATCCTACAAAGTACTAATTGGACTTGGAACTGGAAGCTCAATTAAATAAAGGG
The DNA here is from genome assembly GCA_025769975.1 of Gallinago jamesoni. Classification (NCBI taxonomy): domain Eukaryota; kingdom Metazoa; phylum Chordata; class Aves; order Charadriiformes; family Scolopacidae; genus Gallinago; species Gallinago jamesoni. The sequence goes on from JAOQGH010000032.1 coordinate 5,331,018, forward strand.
GAAATCTACTGTCTACTCAGCACAGACAATGTTCTAGAACCCTCCTGAAATCAGTTAACAGAGGCAGACTAACTACATGAACCTGTTAGATCAACTTTCTCATCCCTCTCTATAACTTATCTTCTAAGTTACATAATTCAGGTTATCAGATTAATTTCTAATAGAAATTGTATCTCATTTTGCACACCTATTTTGATTTTTCACTCTAAAACATTTATTCTTGCCAATAATTTAATCAAAATGCACTATCCAAGCTTGCTGACTAAGCTCTTTTCTGTGGATTCAGTGAAGGAAGAAATGAGAATACATTAGAAGAAGGAAAGTATTCTGACTGGCCAATCTGGGTCCGCCACTCATTGGCCCCAAGTATGATCTATAATTACCTGAACTCTTATTTTCCTGGGAAGAAAAAGAAATCCCTCCCATTTGGTGAAGATATGGAGAAACTTTAATCCATTCTTGACAGTATATAACTTCATCTATGGGAAAAAAAGTTTCATGTGTTCTTTTATTCACTTACCTTCAAATAGATAATTCTTACTTTTTTATATGCTACCTTCTTAGAGTACTCAGTTTGGATCCGTCTATATGTGATGATCTGATCAGCCACATTTTTATGTTTGATCATCTCAACATTTAAGTGAGGAATTTTGAAAATTAACTGAGATACGTTGCCCCAAATGAGGTCTTTTTTTTCTGGATAGAAATAGAACCTCATGAAAATTTGCCATAAACCCGTGGGGGTAGGATTAATAATGTTTGGGAGTTTCCTCTCTGAAACTGCAAACTGGGAGTAGCTGGTCATAGTTAAGAAGTGAAAGGATCATTCTGTTATAAACCATTATTTCTGAAACTTGTCAAAACTCTCATTACATAACCTCTATGAATCACTCTACACCTTTTTTAGGAGATTCAGACTAAGCACCACAAAACTGACTGAAAATTATGAACTCAGTAGTCTCTCAGTTTCCATCTCCCATATACAAGGCTGATACTAAAACATAACTTAAAATCCTGTGTGAAGTAGAGGTCTTTTAAGTTTCTTAAATGTATCAAGATCCTGTGACAGAAAAGCCTATAAAACATAAAAAGTCTATGTGAATCTTTGCTAGATAAGCTATACCTTTTATGATTAGATACGTATTGGCTGGTATCTAGATCATGCTCACAGTAATTTAAGTTTTGGAAGCCTAGTTAGGAAAAGTTTCCTAGTTCGGAAAAGGCCAATGTTGTTTGAATCAAATTCTAGCAGAGCCCCTGGAAAAAGAGGCTGGATTTTCACACCAGATTTCAGAGATAAAAGCATTTAAATCTCAGGATATCAATCAGCGGGTGTAAATCAATGAGTTTAGGAAACACATGTATAGAGACTACTCAGTAAGAGCAATGTAATTTATCTGTGTAACACAAAGAACGTGTTTGGCTTGAAGAAAATACTGTATCTGTTTTGAATGCTGCCAAATGACTGTTGCAGCAGAATCTTCTCATGAACAGTTTCTGTTTCAAAGTGCTGCATTACTAAGAAGATTAGGATTTGTCAAATATGAATGGATTGCTCCTACAAATGGGTCGGAATGTACTGAAATTTTGAGGGCATTGCCTTTTAAAGGACCCAGGTTAAGTAGCATCCTGTAAGGGTATTAAGTGAATAACTGCATTAACTTCTTTAATTTTTTCATGTTCATTTTTGTGTTCTGAAAAGTAAAACCTAGGATAAGCCTAATAATTTTAGATTAAGAAATGTCTTGCTTAGAATGAGTTGCCAAAGGTATATTCTCAGACAGATGTCCTAGACAGAGCCTGTTATCAAATAAATTAGGCTGTGCCTGCATGTTAGAAAAAATATTGTAAACACACACAGAACTATCACAAACATGACTTCCTTCTTCATTATTAAGAACGATCTTTTCAGAACAAGGCACACTAAGTAGTGGAAAAGCTGCAGAGCTCCTAACGTAATTGTACCTTTTCAGTAAAAGCCTGTCTTTGGTCTATTTACCTTCCTCAAAAATTCAATTTGCTCTGCCTTTGTTCCTGTTTCTTTCTCTGCCTCCTTTTTAATACCTCCTCTTTTCCCACTAAATTATTGAAAAGTACCCGCAGACATAAAAAGGGATTGCCAGGATGTCATGTACTTTTCAGGTCTGTTGTTCCAGTTTGGAAGTGAAGAGAAGGGTCTTCCTTTTTTGTTGTTTAATAACTGTGACTCTACTTGGTATTTTGTTTTCCTAGGAAAGAAGCAGTGGACGCTCATTATCACTTCCTGGGAGACCTTCTTCATTCATTTCTCGAGCTATGTCTCCTACTTCTCCTCTTATATTTCAGCCTGCCCCTGATTACTTCAGCAAGCCAGACACAGCAGCCGACAGGCCTGGCAAGAGACTGACTCCCTGGGAAGCAGCAGCAAGATCCCCTCTTGGCCTAGTGGATGAAGCTTTTGGGCCCCAAAATATACAGGAATCCATTGCTGCTAATGTAGTTTCAGCTGCTCGCAGGAAAACCCTTCCTGAGCCACCAGATGAATGGAAACGAAAAGTTTCTTATGAGCCTCTAGCCCCAAGTGGTAGTGTAGCCTTCTTAGGAGGGAAGCAATCGGGTATTGTATCACCCCCCAAAAGCTCCCTGTCTGTCCCAAGTGCCACCATGCAGGTTGGCTCTCAGCTGCAGTATCCTTACTGCAGTCAACGCTCCAGAACGGATCCTGATATAATGTCCATGGATTCCAGGTCTGACTATTGCTTGTCAACAGCTGATTCAAACTACAATCCACAGCCAAGGGGATGGAGGCGTCCAACATGAGCAGCTGAAGGGCCTGGCATATTTTCCCTTCTTCCAACTTTACCAGCCTTAGGTTTGAGTTGGAGAAGGAAAGTTTCTTGCTGACCTGACCATCTAAAGAAATGAAGAGGCAAAATTTGAATGGAGCACAGTTTTCACATGACTGCAGGGTAGCAGCCTCTAGAATAGACTCAGTTTTACACCTTATCTAAGACTGTTCTCTTTATCAAAAGGTAAAAATACACATTTCTTGGGGTGAGGGGTGGGAAGAAAGTGGAGCAACCAATGTGCTCAATACAAAAATCTAGGAACGATGTAGATGGAGACAGAAGAAGTGCTTGCAGTTAAGAAAAAAGTAAAATAAGGGCATTTTAAAGACAAGAAGTATTTTACAGGATATTGTAGGTTTTCTGGGTATGTTTGACAATCTGAGTTCCAAGATACTAGATATAACCAGACTTGGGAAAGTTCCAATGGAAGTGGAATATTTGGAAGTACTGGCTTATTTGCCATATGTTTTATCGCATTTTTAAAATGAGCTAAGAAAGTAAATCAATGAGTATTTCTACTGTGGCAACAGTTAAAATACATCTCTGGTCATGGTACCTGAATCCCTACAACATGTAGATATATGCAATCTTTTGCCGCCATTCATTTCAGATGGATTTCAAGACTGTTTTGATGACGTTTTACATACTGTAATTAATCAAATAATCTGAACACAACAGGAAGAAAGGTGTTATTAATAGAGATCAGTACCATGATACCTGAACAACAAAAAGGATAAGGAAAATACTTAGAGTGTATTTAAACTGGATTGCAAGTTCATTTTGTAATAAACTATCAAGACAGAAGCTGAACAGCCTTTATTTCTCAGTGAAATGCACTACTTGCTGAATATTTACTGCTACAGTGTTTGGTAATCTGACTGGATGGGCAGTTATTCTTAGTATCTAGGTAGCTCCATGTTTAGAAAGCTTTTGATTTGTATTTTCAGTTTGGAAGACATAGATAAGTTGTTTATCAGTAACTGTTCTACATAGAAATTGGTATGTGAAAGAGGGTTTATGACGTGTTACACGGTATGAGTCTAGTACAAGTATCAAAAATTTGCATGGTTGGTAACAATTAACCTATCTTGATGGATCTGGAAAGATGGTAAATAATTTTTGCTGATGATACATATCTTGCATTTACAGCTTATTTAAACAATAGAAACGTGGCTAAAAATGTACTCCAAGCTTATGGGTAGTTTAGATGTTGTTAAAGCATTAAATGAATAACCCAAGTTTTACAAAGTGCTCTGCATCCTCATTTTGTAGGGCATTCTTCAAGGATCTGTCAAGCACAGTCAACTAAAATTACTGCAGAAGCACTGTTAACTATTCTTAGTTCCAGTAAGGTTGCCAACTGTGAGTAAAGTGATGAGATTAGAAAGAACTAAACCATATATGCAATAAGGAAGACTATATTAGAAAACATTCCCATCTGCAAAGAATTTTCCATTATAGCAGTTATAAAATATAATTGGTATAAAGAGGAAAATTAAACCCAAGTTCAGTGGAGCTGGAGCTTCTTGTAAGAGCAAATAATTACATGAAAAATATACCCTTAATGAGTTTAAGTTGGCAGTAATTCTCTAGTCAAACAGAAGTCTCCCTGAAATCAACTAATTCTTTTGACCAAGTAGGAAATGAATACATGGGAGTTGTAAACCTTTAATCTAGGATCGTATTGTTAGAGCATCTTACAAATTTATTTCACGAAATATGAATTTGCAAAGAAAAGATGAATTAGGGAAATTACATGAACAAGGCTGACAAGATATGTCTGAAAATGAGCTTTGCGCCTTGGAGTCATACACACACATAACCAAGAGTACATTTTCCTCCACACAGGCAAAAATACATTTTTCTCCACAGAGTCCCTTAATGTCCTCTTTTATCATGACTGGGAATATTCTCACTGAAACCAATGGGACTGTGGTAGCCCCATTAGCCTTAAGAGCCTGTCTTCAGAACCAGGCCTATCTCCCCAGAAGTACATGTCCATTTTTCACGTAATTTCAGTGAAATTATATCTTAAAGTGAAATTCAGTGAAATTCAAATAATTAAAATAAATAGTTAAAAAATAATTAAAAGTCATTAAGGCCTTAACCATTCAATAAATACTAGTGCATGTACACTTTACAGAAGGCCTACATTCTGTAAATTATATAACGCTTCCGTATTTTGCTGAATTTATATGTTTTGCTGAATAAAATGACTCCCTGTATCCAAGTTCAGGTTTCTGTTTTGAACTGTAACCTTTACATTATTAAACAGGAAACCAGATTAATAAGTTTCTAATAAGGCATATTTTTACCCAATACAATTACTTTAATCCTCAGACTGAGTCTCAGACTACTCAGTTTACTCAGACTACTGAGCTTAATAGTCAGACTGAGTTAGGTATCTGAGATACGTAACATTTGAATTCTCATCGAAACTCATGTTGTGAACTCTAAGGTCATACAGATACCAGAAGGAAATGTGTGCTTAATTTTAAGGCCCATGCAATTAAAAATTGCCAAAAGTAATTTTAAATTTTGATATTACAAAAAAAGTTACGATAAAAAGTGATATTAAAAAAGATTTAAAGCTGTGATCACATAGCAATTCAGAAAAACATACTCTAGGATCAAGCTCTAACACGACCCCAAATATCCAACAAACATGTAAGAACAGCAGAATCAGAGTTTCAGAATCACTGATTTTCTGTCAATGTCCCAAGAAAAAGAAAGTGTAGCTTTATAATTTTCTATTCACAAGAAGGAATTTATCACTAAGTACTTCTGTGAACATGAGAACTACTGATGTTGAGTTTCATGTAGCTTTGTATTTTATCATAGATTAACTTGGATGCTTAACCTTATTTACCACAGATTTTTTTTCCCTCTTGCTGAGGATCTACTAGCGCTCTTTCCCACATGGACTCTTTCAAAACTAATAAGGAATGAGTTCACACTGCATTTCCCTCAATGGCAACACTGGTAAGCGTAGCTGTTCTCCACCCAGCCATGTATTTTTACAAAGTCTGTGGACAATGGATTATCTTTGAGATCTATTCCAGTGCCTCATAGAAATGAAACAAATAAACATTTTCAAAATTATTAATGGGAGAACACATAGGCATGCAGACAGATCACATATCCTTGTTTACAAAGGAAATTAGGCTAAAACCAGATTGAGACAATGTACTAATTTCAATGGAAGCAGCAGGCCCAGACTATGAAATGAAATATTAATGCACACAGAGCTTTATGAAGAACCACATGGGATTTTTCACTTTCTGTTCTTCACCCCATTCCTCCACAAGCAAAGCATCTTTCTATCAAATATTTGTGACTGTTGTGTGCAAGTTCTGAATATATTAATGCAAGTATTTCTTATGTTTGTTTTTGAATGCACAGATTTGCTCAGTAAATCTTAGGAAAAAATTCTCTTGATATTTTAAATACATTGGGTTTGTGTTCAGCCTCAGAGATGTCCTTGTTAATATGCAGAGTATTTGAATACACAATATAACTGAAAATTTACTTTTTTTAGTTAAGTTAGATGATGATGTTCACAACTCTTGTTTCTAATTTGTTTTCATTCTGGTTTGTTTTAACACAACCAATTATCTATTTACTTTGCATTTCTGCCTAGTAGCAAAAGACTGTATTATTGTTATAAAAAGCTTTTCACTTCTAGAGACTTTTTGCTCACTACAAAGGACACTTTATTGGAAAGTGCATGCCAGAGATGTAAATTGTATCATTTAATAAACTGATTTGATCAATCAGATGAGAAACACAATTTTGTTTTCCCTAAATTCTTCTCTGTTTGTTTAAATAATCTCAACCCAAGTAAAGCCTAATCTCTTTTTTTCTGCACCATTTTTAGATTCACTGACTTTGCCTGTCGGTGACCTCATGCTGATATGAGCTTCTAGAAGCTTAAATCAACATCAGGGTAAATGGCAACTTGTCAAATTCAGTAGAATTTAATTTTCATACTGACTAAGCAGAGGAAGGAAATGCAGTGAAGAACAGTCTACCCAGGTAAAGTAATACGGTCAGAGCAGTTTTTATTGTTTGAATATTTTCATCTCCACCGTAAAAACCTCCAACTAACATTGACTTACTTTAGTTACTTGTCTGCCTTAACATGCTTCTAAACATCTGTTTAGTTCCTGTAGATTTGTTCATAAGGGCTGCATTGCTGCATTCACTTGTTGTTTTTTCTTATTTGAAACATACTATTTGAAGAATAAATAAATATTGAGAATAAATTGTGAACCTAGTTTTCACACTATTCAGGCTATTAGGGTGGATAGCTCTTAAGGAAATAAGGACACCATGTACAATCTATCTGTGAAAAGCCAGATCAAATTTTCAATATTTATGTGAAATGAATCACAAAGCAGTTTTTGCATTTGTAAAGCAAGCAGGATTTTTCCCCGAATACAAGAAAAATGACTGATGCGTGTAAAAATTGAGGAACTGATAAAGCTTGACAATAGTATTTTAATAGCTTTGCTCTACAAAGGGTTTACAAGGTTATAAGACACTCAGTATTATTCCTTTTCACGATTACATATTGTCTCTTCTTTGGTAAGTTCTTAAATACATCGTGAAGAAAGAAAGCAAGCATAAAACAGATTCACAGTTTAACATAGCTCCCTTGACTTCAGTAATTTGCCACAGATTAAAAACCTCACTACACAGGTGAACAGTCACTGCTTTTGGATGACATTTTACCCTTCAGAGAATGTACTTCAGGTTTCTTGAAATGCCCTGGATTTTCTGGTGCAACAACATTTAAGATGATTTAAAATAAGTACAGTGTGGCAGACTGCTCAATTACTGAATGTGAGTCTGGTGAAATGAGTATTTGATGTAATGAGTAATTTTAAGTCCAGAAAGAAAGGAGGATGTTTCCAGGTCAGTATCCGGTTTTCCTCAAATTGAACATCAGTGCTTTTACATTGTTCACTGGATAAATTAACGGATTTTAAAAAGAAGCTCTGTGTTCCTGCTGAGTCAGAAACAGGACTCAGCTGTTCAGTGTTTGTTCACACATTTTCAATCCTATAAAAAGGACTCAAGTATTTTATATTCAAAATAAAATGACCCCAGGAGTGTTTGTGTGCATGCACACCTATGTTTTTTTTCTTTTTCTGGAGAAAGAAAGATAATGGATAATTAACTGACGTTAATTGAGAACTAGAAGAACATATTGTGCTGCAGTACAGTTCAAATGGCTGGAAGGTTACAGTATAAGTAACGCACTATAGAAAAGAAGGTGTTGATAAACCTGTAGCTATTAACAATACCTAGGTCTATTTTCATCTTTAAAATAAATCAAAACCTGAGGATTATTTTGTCTAAATAGTGCAGAAGTTCATGAGTTATTTTTTCTCTATAAATAAAGCAAGCTAAGGAAAGATATGGTAACTACTGGAAAAATAATTTTGTATATTGTAAACAATAATTTTAAGAAAGCAGTAGACAAGCAGAATTTGCCCACAATAAAAATGGAAAATAAGAAGCTTTACCACATTCAGAATCAGAATAATAGATGCATTTGTATCTTTTCCCAGCATGGAGAACCTCACAGGATTATGGTAGTTACAAAACAATTGCCACTTTTCAATATCACTAAAATTTGCTAAGGCATCTTCATTTTAATCCATCACTTCCTGTTATTAATGGATGCACTTCAGTCTAATCTCAGAAAATCAGTAATTCTTGGAAAACAGGAATCAACATAAAGTCAGTGTATGCTCAACTCTACGGTATTCCTAACTATTTTTTCTAACAGAAAAGCTTATAAACGTAAACAGCACAGCATTTTTGATCAGGTGCTCATCGAGTACTCTGATTTTCAGATCCTTTCAAGACAGAAAATTTTTACAGTTAAATGCAAATCTCGTTCCTATTAAATAGTTTGTATATTAGAACACAGAGCTCAAGTTGAAGCTCTGGTGAATTGCTTATGTGCACAATGACACAGATGTCTCAGATGACATTTTTTTAAAATGCAAGAAACAAATCGGTAACTTTTTTGGTTTCCAAGAAATTCCCCACTATGGATATCCACATCATTCCATGTCTTATGTGAAAGTTCAAAATTATTTTATTCAATATTTCTGTGGAGTTCTCCACAATTCTTTCATTCCTCTGGCAGTTTAAAATGCCAAGAGATTTTCCATGTGGTAGTAAAATAAAATAAAAAGATCAGTGTAGAAATGGATACATTTACCTACTGAGTAAGAATGCTCTGAGAAAAAAATGCAGTTCGAAGAAACACCAAGAACAGAACAAGGCAACAAAAATCCTTTGACCATATGGAACAGCTAAATCAACGGCAGCTGTACTAATTACCACTTATGTCAGCAAGGCAGAGATTTCATCTCACATAGAAATATGCAGGACACACAAAACACAACTGGTCATGAATTCACATGCACTGAACTGATGTCAGCAGTTCTGCAGTATTTTGAAGCCTGTAGTTTTAAAAAAAAAAAAGTAATTGACAAAACAATAACAGGCATTAATCAGATTTTTTAATGTCATCTTCTGTTAGGAACTTGCTCTTTTCAATGTGCAGAAGTATGGATAGTTACCTCAGTTGGGACTCTATTGAGGCTCAAGTTACTATCTTGGCCTCCTGTGTAATCAATGTGCATTCTCAAAAAGAAATTAACTCCATCCCCAAATAAATCCCTAAAATCATTGGACTGGATGCTAAGTCTACAGGATATTTGGACAGATTAGCATTAAAGAGTTTTTGACAGTGCAGAGAATGCTGGAAGATGGGTGATTATACATCTCCCTCTTTTTACATATACAGGTATCTCTTCGGTACAAATATTGCAAAATCTTTGGCATGTAAATTATTTTTTAAAAGGCCTGAAGCCTTTCTGGAGTTTTGATTTTGGTCACATTAGGATAAGTAGGCAGTTAAGTTACAAGCAACTTTTCATTAAGCTAGCTAGTAAAATGAAAAGGCAACTTAGCAAACAAAGAAACACAATACATGCCTCTGTTTCTGGACCTGAGGTGGTTTTTGTGTTACAGTATATCCTGGTACAATGAATTCTGAGAGAACTTAATACCTCTGAAACCATGCTTCCTGCCTGTGCAATGCCAGCTCCATCTCAGAAGCTATATAATCATGCTAATGTAGTGCTGTACATGAATTTGCTCCTCATCTAGCTGACTTGATCTGGTATAAGAAATGAAGTCCCAGCCCCTGGACATATACTTATGCCACTCCAAACTCATCCAGGTTTGCAGAGGTCAGACTGTGTAGTTTTGTACTTGTGACATGGATCATCATCAAACTGGATAATCCATCCAAGGATAGCGAAGAGATGATATCATTTTGGTAGCCATAAAGATCTTAAACTCTAGGTAGAAACTTTTTCTAAACTGACATGGAGGTTTCTCAAAGGAACAAATCATTAGTCATCTCTTCCTGTGTTTTAATAAGCTGCTGTTTACCCTGGCAGAATTAGATACAGATCACTCTGTTTTGGATGTTTATTGCTGGAGGAAGATGTGACTCCTCTGTATTTAACCTCGAATGAATAGCAGTATAAATACAAGTTTGGATGGTAGCTGGTAGATGTTTGGATGGATAACATGCAGACAGTAGCAAAAGTAGCTTTATTTTTCCTGGTAACCTTTATAATAGTTTCTACTCCTTTGAATACTCTGCCATAAACTGTATACCAGAGAGGTAGAGAGGGCAGAGAACATATTAATAGGACTGTTTGTGTCTTACTTTGATGTTCATTACTTTCCCGTTTTAAGTTTTTGCTATTATTCATGAACTCCCTTTCAGATACTACAGTATGTATGAGATGCATGATATTTTTTGACAAAGCACAGGTAAGCCAAACAGGTGGTAAATTATAATGAACACTCACCTACATATACACAGAACGGTCACAGACTAGACAATGTGAGACAGGCAGAGAGCAAAAGAAAAAAAAAAACACACAAGAAATCAAGTGTTAACAGAGAAGCAGAAAGATACTTTTATATTAGACTGTAGTATCTAGCATGTTTCAATGCTTCTGTTTCTCCTCTGCATTTTAGAGACTGGTGCAATCTCTGGAACACCTGACTCTGGCTTCTGTCACCCAGTGTCTAGCAGAGACAGCTGGGGGAGTACAAGAAAACAGAGCTAAAACAAGTTAGTAGGCAGCAGTGCTAAGCAGTACTCTAAACAACTTGCTACTCCATGGTGTCTTTCCGCCGCTGCAGACTTGATGCCCTGACCAAGTCATACTGGCATATCATACCAGTAAAAAAGTAAAACCAAAGAGCCTATATTTATTTTTTATCCTCTTTTATGAAAGAGCTAAGCACTCTAGCATGCTATGAACACTCAGAAAAGTGAGAAGCCCATGCAATTCTGTACTTCCCCACATCAGCCACAATAACTAAACTGGCTATTGAATTTTATTTATTTTCTCTTAAAAGACAATTTGTCACTAAAAAGTTCAAACTAACTGACGGAATATTATCATATCTTTTCTTTCTCAAGTTTTTTCAAACCTTGAGCTGTGTTTGGTTGGGCGAGGCTGTAGCTGTTAGATGTTTCTGTTTACTTAGTTGATGAAGACACAGATGAGCCTGACACAAAATTCAGTTGGCTGAATTGCTAAGTCAGTATCTATGAACAGTGATATCTAAAAATCATCTGTAAATCTTCATTACCAGTTAATGGCTGAGGAAGGGGAAGATTCTGATGAGCATAACTACTGACAAAACAGTTGCCTTTTTCAAAGCTCAAATCCCTGAAGAAATGCTTGGTGTACTCTTAGTGTCCAACTTCAAGCCCAAAACAAGATAACTACTTAACTGCCTAATGCTGTCCAACAGAGGGCAATGGTACACAATCCATATCAGCAAATATACCGATATGCTCTCCCTGATAAGGCCTCTATTTCAGTAGGGAAGATATGGTACAGTTAAAGGAGATTAGTCTGGACACCAGAAGCCAAACAATGTAATTATCAGCTAGCGCACATATACGGTGCTGCAAAATGGGGTGGATAGATGCCATTATCTCATTGTACAAATGGAAGAAAATATGACAATGAAAAAGCATGTGAATTGCTCAAGGCTGTTCAGACAATGGTAACAATGGACTTCAATGCAGGTATTCTTGGCTCCTACCTTCACCTATAATCCACTAACTATTTATAGTAGTAGTGCATACTTAACAACCAGCACGATTACATTCTTACAGCGCAGAAAAGAAATAGCAAGAAAGCTCCAAACCCTTTGAAGAAAGAATCCAGTAATTCAAGAGACTGATCAAGTTATGGCTCAGTCTGTTTGCCAGAAAAATTCACCAAATGCTGTGACAGAGTATAAGGCTTTGGAGTTGTTTACTGATAGTAACCATAGCAGGGTGAACGGGGATTAACCTCAAAGGGCAGTAGAAGGATTAGTTAAAAAAAAATCAGAAGAAATAAAAGGGGAGTCTGCATTTTTCTTACCATAATGGAAGCAGCTGTCCTCTCCGATGTCACCACTCTAGTCTCACTTAAGTTCTATAATAACGCAAACAAACCCCATCCAAATTAACAGAATCTTTGAGTTTTCCCATGAGCCAGTGTGCCAAATCATCACTGGCAATGTCTTCAGTCTCGAATAATCAAGACTCAGACGGTCTTGATGATGTCTGTTACCAAGAAGCATGTGCTTTTTTGTATCTATCCTAACAGTAATGTAAAACATACACTCAGCTGGTACCAAAGTGCTCAACTGTGCCAGTAAAAGGAAAAGAATAACACAACCATATTACAAGGCACCAAATAAAGGCAGTTCATCAACACAAGGCATGTTTATGCCAGGAGTCTCTTCCGTTAACCTAGGGAGAAGGTGACATACATGAAAAATTCTGTCACTGTATATGGTGTAACAGTTTCTTTTGTGACTCCTTGAAAACAACTTTAATAAGAAATTGCATGATAATTTAAAAATGAGAGAGTAAACTTGTCAAACTTGCCACTTCTTTCTCAACAAAGTGGAGTTAACAGTTAATTTCTGCTTCTAAATAGGTGGCATAATAATAAATGTAGATAAAATCAGTTTGCTGGCACAGTACTTTTGCAAACAAAAAGCTTAAAGAGAAAATCTGTTACAGAAATATTCTGGAAAAAAAGGGACAGAAAGTATGCAACTGGAAAACAACACACCCATTGCTAATGAATCTTTCTAAAAACCAGAGTCGAAACAGTCTTAGGGTAACTAAAAAACATATAGTAAGTTTATGTGAATACATGTCCACAAACTCCAGCCACATAATTAAAATGCATTATGTGGACTGTCAAAAATATTGCAGATTTTAGTGTTTTCAGCTTCCTTGCCATGCATGTCCAAGTTATCTTCCACTTCCAAATAGGATAATGACAGTATTATTTAGCTGTTTATTTTATTTTCAGTAAACACAATACAGTGAAAAAAGGCACAAACATTGTATCTGTCCTCCCTAAGATAACATTCATCCATGCCTTTTCTTTCCTATGACTACAGATCATATCTATTTGTTCTGAATCAAATATCACAGCATCAAGATAAATATTTCCTTAGGATAAAAACTTTCAGTCTTTGTATTTATGTGTGTATTCTCTACATTATACTTATTTTTTTCCCTAGTGAAATGATGTTGAAGAATAGCATCTACCAGAGTTCAAATGAAAGTAAGCCCACGTTACTAAGAAAATCAGCTTTACAATCCTAGTTGTCCATTCAAAATAGCTGTAAGTCCTGTAACAATGACTTTCATTCTTGCAGTATATTTTTTGAGGAAGGCGGAACTCTAAAAACAACTTGAAGTTCCAGACCTTTGCATCCACTACTTTCTTATTCCTTTTAGTTCTTTTCACTATCCTAAGCAAAAGAGGAATTTGGAAAAGTAAATAATCTGCAAATGCTGGTAGTTTCTATTTGATTTGACAGATAAGCTTTATCTGAATTAAGGCGTATAAAAGGTACAGCAAGTGTTATTCCACTGGGCACAATGCCCACATTCAGTGTAAAGTAATGGAGAAATTACTCAATAAAGTAAAACATATATGTACAATTCCACAATGCTTTCCCATATAGTGTAAGGAGTTTTAATTCCACATCTGTAGGGTACAAAGATGGAGAATGGAAAATATCTATGGCATGGCTGGACTCTTGTAAAGTGGAAAATACGAGATGGTAGGAGTTTTGTTTTTTGTTAATCACCTAACAAGTCCATTAGTTGTGGAATGTTTCTAAACTAAGTGAATCTGTGAAGAAATAAGAGTAAATTAAGAGGGGGTAAAGCATGTCTCAAGAATGAAATATTCCTTCTCTTATTTTAAAATATTTCTTTTTGCAGCCATCTATGCAAAGATGGAACTATGGATCAAAATTTGGTCTTTGATTCTCCATGTTTAAGACTTATGGAGCCTCAAGATTATGTGGACACAGTAAATTTTTATTAAAAAAAAATAATTAACAGGTCAGACTGATCTTGGTCTAATCTGAACACAGCAATTCAGCAAATATTACTTCCAATGATGTTGCTTATACTTGGTAAAGAATGGTATTCCAACTATTGTACACCTTCCAAAAATACTGTAAAATACATACTTAATCGAGCAATCCGCTCCTTGGGAGATCTTTTGTGCATGACTCTAATAACAGATAAAGGAAAAAAATGGAAGAAATGCCAAAAATTAATCACAATCTTAGAAATTATCCCCAAAACAACTAGCACTAGTAGACGTGCTCTACACAATGAAAAATACTGCAATACTTTGCACTTCATAGGAGTCAAATTGAAAGATATATGTGGGGGGTATAATATAGTAATGCTTCTTCAGTTGTGATGTTTTACAGTTTTAAAGCTTATACTTGCTTAAGCTAATTGATGCAGTATTCAATTTCATGTAATGAGGTTAGGTATTGACAAGCAGAACCTTTTAAAGTCATTTGGGAACAATATTAAACCTTCTGAAAGATATGGTAACGACACATCTTGATGATACAGCAACAAAGCAGTACATTCACGCTAACTTTACAAAAGGAACATATGTTCAACTAAATGATTCCTACATTTCAACCAGAAAGCATTCCAAATAACTTAGAAGTTAATGGGATCACCAGGAAATACCCAAACACTGGAAATGTCCCAAAGTAGAACAGCAATATCATCACTACGATTTAGTGAAAATTCATTCAAGATGGTTGCTGATTATTTGCACCACTAATGAGTGCAGGAAATGCCTTACATGTGAGATAGGGGAAAAAAAGGAACCCAAACCCTAAATATGAAATCTGACTGACTGATTTTTTAAAATTTTTTTTAATGGTGACAACAATAGTATTAAATCTTTTTCAAGTTGGGCTTCAGTTTCTGAAAGAAAAATCTCCATTTTCACATGGAGACCACTTTGTGGTGGGCAAAGGCATATGTTTGTCCTCAGGAGAAGTAACAGACAAGACAGAAACTCTAATGCTTCTTTTGTTAATGAAAACACCAAATGGAGAACAAGTTCAGCTAGACTATAACTTCAAAAATGGGGTCTATATCTCATTTCTGATTCTGGAAAAAAAAAACAAAACAAACAGACCCTACTTCTTCTCTGGTAATACTGAGTCTACCTATGCAGAAACACTTCAGGAAGAAACTTCACAAATGCCAGAGGTAGACTTGGAGCTTTAGAAGTGTCATCTTATTAGTAAATAGTCATTCTGCTACTTTAATAAAGTCTCTGAAAGCTTTTAGAACAAATCCAGGTGTCCCTGCTTCACAAGCCTGGATGCTACCAGACACTTAAAACCTATAGCGTCAGCATATTGCATGGCTGCAAAAGGAACATCACTTGCTTTGGTCATATGATTGTCAGCTGATGATGACCAGAAGGTTTATTTAGATGACTTAATTTCTGCTACCTCCACTATGTAAGGATTTCATTTCTCATCATAAAATTGAAGAGGTCAGCAGAAAAGTACTTCATTGTCTGAATGAAATTAACATATTTTGCCCTAAATTTCTGGTCTTTTTTGTACTGTTTATTTATTTTCCAAAATATAACGTGCTTTTCCACAAGATCAATGTAAATTTAACTCTCTTCAGAGGCCAAATACAAAACTCATTTTCTATGTACAACTAATCTGAATTAATTTCTTACATATACTTTAAAAGAAAATTAAATCTGCCCTGAGAGTGACTTTTCCTAAGATCCCTTCATGGAGAAAACCAACATATAGATATAGGGTCTGTTCCCTGAGGATCATCTGCAATCTTAACTTGCTATCTCGGTCTTCCCAGCTAATGTCCTGTATAAAAAGAAACAGTGACTGAAAAATGTTGGTCCAAGTTTGTGGTTTTGTAACCAGTAATCTCTGTTTCAAAAGTCATTTTACCCAGTATCACATTGTGAAGTCTATAAATAACCTGTGTTGGATAATAATAACAATAACAGTGTTAGATAAGTCACTAAATCTATGTTCAAAGCATGTAAGTAAAAATTACCTTTCAGAAACGCTGAGACCTGGAAACAGTAAAATACATAAATGTCCATCATGTTTTAAAATCTTTTGTAGCCTAAATATGGTGCTGCGTACGTAATTTTAGACACCTAGATTTTAAATGCTTTCTAAAAACAGTCTCAATAAAGTCAGTGACAATCTTAAACAGGAATTTCTAGGCCTGTTTTTTCTTTCCCAGTTGCATAGGTGCTTTCCAGAAAGTATTGCTTTTCCAGTCCAAGTATTTCCAGATGTAGATACGATACAATAGGCTGTAGGATTCAATATTACAGTTAAGACTCAACCGCAGGTCTCCCTCCAACGAATTCATACAGTTTCCATTGACATTCAAAGAAGCTACGCGTGTGCCAGAGGGGAAATCTTATTTGGCAAGTGACACTACCACACAGCATTGCAATCCACTGAGTACAGAGACAAATCCTGGTTTCATACTGTTGCAGTAGCAAAGCCCCACTAGCTGACACTCCCCTGAACCAATCCCGTATATATACTTGCTTTGATTTAAATATGTTCCTGTGCAGGAAGGGCAGCAGAGGGCAATTTATTTTCACAGAGAAAGATGAGCAGATATAATGATTAATGGGAACATAATTTTCATAACACTGGGATACTAAAAAGAGAAAGAAATGTGGGACAAGTTATATAATGTGTACTTACTGAAATATGCTGCAGGTCTCGGAAAGGAGACATGCTGCTGCTCTCTCTGATGTGAATAGGAGCTTTGCCACTGAGGAAGCCCTCAGCTGCTCTAAATCACAAATTAATTTCCCCTAATTTATTGTAATTAACAGAGAAATATCCTTGTGATTACAGCATCACAGATATGCTAAGGAATAAGAACTAAAAACTACTACATTGAATACTTCAATATCCACTGTGTGACGTATTGCCACCTAATGAAGAATAGTATCAGCCCTGTGACACTTAGGATTAAAACTCCATGATGCTGATGAGTACAAGAGCTGCCTTGCCCCAAATGACCCAGGGTAAAGCAAGGTCAACACATTTCCCCCGTGTCAGGACTGCAGGTTCCTCCAGACTTTGAGACGTTAGTCTGAATCACTTACAAATAGCAACTGTACCCAGACGAACAAGTGTTTTGGAAAGAAACCACTGTTACCTAGGATGACAGTTCTTTTGGAACTGTGCTAAGTTTCCAGGATAAACTCACCTCAGTTCAAGGGATTATAACACACATTCATTACATTTTTCCTGAGGGCAGCAGGAGTACGACAGCATTTCTCCATTTTTTTTGTAAAACGATTAGGTGCCTGGACATAGGCACTCATGCACACGTTTGTACCAAGAAACAGGATTTTTAGCTCAGATCTACTAGTCACTGGGGTGACCTTTCAAACCTATCTTACAGCCTACACAGTGACTTAAGAAAGGGATGCCAGATTATCCAGGTCCTTTCTGCTGGAGGTTGCAGCTCAGCAAGAACAGCCTCTCGAGGGGTGATATTCATCCTTCCTCTGTCATGGCAGTGTGGAGAGAGAGGCTTCAAGGCTATGACTCAAGAGAGGGGCTCTGGGAGCAGGCTGCTGTGGAGAAAGCGCGTCTCTTTCAGTGACACAGCAGTCACAAACTGCTTCACTGCTGCATGAAGGAGGGAACTGTGATTGGGATATAACATAGCTCTTGTTTTTCCCTGAAGCCTGTAGCAAAGTTACAGTCTAAATCCCATTTAGGGAATGCAGACAGTGCTTGGAGAGAAGTTGTGTATCTCCAATGATATTGGATCACAGTAAATTTACTGGATGCCCATTTCATCACCACATACAAATTACCTCCCAGGGCAGAGGAGGCAGAACTTGAACCTACAGCTGAACCTCCTGCATCTCATAAGTTTAACTCCTATATCACTGGCAATAAGCATTAACAGTAGAAAAGAGTTTGTTTTACTAGCCAAGAAGGAAATTTAAGTTATGTGGCGCAGCCTAAAATTCTGTGAGTACATCTAGTATGTTTTATGTCAGATACTTCCGTTACAGAAAAGATAACAAGGAACTCCCACAACTCAAAAAGTATACAAAACCTATAGATATACTATGCTTACAACAAGGTCCATCCTCTTGGTAAGCTGACCCTTAACCAGTACAACAGTAGAAAACATTTAAAAATATTCTTAGAAAGTACATTAGAAAAATGTCAGCTATGAAATTAATTTAATTTATTTACTAAATTTTTGAAATTCATTTTACCCACTTTGTTCTACTATGCTTGGACATGTTTTAAGGGAAAATAAGGAATATCTGATGAAAAATTAACAAGAATTTCCAGTAGCTGCTACATTAATTTTCATCAATTCTTCTGGTAGAATGTTTGCCAATATAAATCACATTAATATTTAAGCTGCGTACTTATGATATGGCATATCAGGCACTTGTGAAGCTACAAGATCTGGTTTCTGTATTTCTAGTGCTGAGAAGAATTTGGTCAAGGATTAATCAAAAAACAGATGGAAGAGATTTTTTATTAGTATAAAAAAAGAACTTTTTAATTTCCTCAAAGGAAAACAGCAAGATGTTTTCCGGTTAATGGTTGTAAAGTGGATGCTGATACACTGTGGGCCTTGTGAAAGGAGTGATTAGAAGTTATGTTACATTATATACTTCATGTAGACAAAAGAATATGCCAGGAACATGAATACACCAAAGGAAGAAAAATCTACTTCAGATGTGTGGATACAGTTTATAATTACAGAAAAGGGCATGTTCTCATTCTTGGGAGAATGCAATTGGCTTAAAAAAAAAAAAATCTGAATAAAATATATACCTGAATAAGTTTACACCCCAGTAAGTCTTTTAGTTGGGAAAAACATTAGAGTAAGTGATAAATGAAACCTGAGATTCTAAAGGAATATTGATATTGGTTGTCAAATCAGAATTCCACTGAAGTACTATGCAGAGATCCCAGGCAAGATGATAAACTGTACAGAGTATCAAACAATGGAGGAAGAAACTGAAATAATACTGAACACCTGGCTTTTAGCAAAATAGTAAATAAAAATGAAGACTTCTAAATGTAAGCCTACTGACAACACTTTTCTTAAAATAAACTACTTTTCCTGCAACAGTTTACACTTTGTTTTTCTTTATTACATTTGTTTCTTTATTGATAGGCTGTACAAGATGGCTTTGCAATATGGCTTGTTTCTTTCATTTGTAACAACTCTAGTCATCTGTTTATTTTATATCTTATAGAAGATGTGCTTGCTTTCTATATTTGTTTCATGAAAAAGAGTTTAAAGTAATTGAAACACGTCAGTAATAAAACATTGCCATGTTAACCTTCTGTAGAATGCTTCTTGCCAGATGGTAATGGTTACCGTGAAGTATTAGTATCGGCCACAGCTATGTTTTCACAGCAGGGCTACCTATGGCCGCCAGCCAGGCTGCCTGTTTTTGAAGCAAGTCAAAATGTTGATAACTGTTCTCTTCCTTAAGGGCAGAAAAAAAAGGAAGCACTAAAGTAAGCTTTTCCACCTTATTTGTACTGTTTTTATTATACAAAGATGCTTTCCTGCCAACTTTTTCCTAAGAAAACATTTGGCCACCTGATTCCTTTCTTTTCATTGACCATTTCCTGCCAACACAGTTCCTGTGAGTGCACACCGCAGTCTTCCTACTTACCCACAACTTCATCTCAACTTCTCTGGTGATACTCTAAGGTTGGCAGATTTTAGTTTTAGTTTTAAATTATTTCAGCATGAAAAGCCATATAAGCCATAATTAATAAACACAGGTTTGATATTGCTTATGCTTGGATGTAAGAAAAATAGTTCAAATACTGTTCTTTTCTGTTCCAATTTGTTTCTAGCTCTAGAAGCTTTTATTTTTCCTGCAGACCACGTTTCTACTGAAACGTCCTTGAATTCGTGGTTCAATTTGTCCAGTTTTGCTTTGGAACTGCAACCCACTAGCAATCAATAGACCAAGTATGCATAAAATTGAACAGGTGTTTAGTGGTAGGATCAGAAGTTTATTTTTCTTTAAACCACAAATTATTTTCTCGACTGATTATTCTCAGCTTTTTTTACCAATGTTTACCACTTTAAGGCTGATTTTTAAGTGGTGGAATTTTGCTCTCTTCTTTGTTTATTTTCAAGAGTGCACACTCTCCTGACATAAAAAAAACAACATATGAACTCTAAAGCACATATAAAGACACTTGCCCTGCTCGTAACAAAAGTCTTGTTGTCTTCTCTGAGTCAGTTTCAAACCACCAAATTTATAGAAATTAGAGCAAAATTTTAAGCCTGGTAACTGAGTTCAGAGTCAGTTGTTGAGATAAGCTTTTAAAACAGTTTTGAAATAAATTTTATCAGGCACAGGTTGAGGAACCCTTAGGAGTTGCAGAACAGCTTCATCAGTGGGGCCAGTTCAAAGTTAGATTGTGAAACCGGACACAAGGTTCAGCTTGAACATCTCTGTGGCTGAGTCTGCTGATCATAATGGCATGGCTGTAACACCTGCGGTAGCTGTGCCAGACTTTGGTCCTAGTTCTACTCACACAAACAGGAGATGTACTCAATTAACTTTTCCAGATGCTCAGTAGTGTAAGGGAGAAAGAAGCCACATGCAAAGTTTTTGTCATCTTATGGCATTTCAGTGACTTCCTCCTACTGAAAAGATGCTTGCATAATGAGTACCACCAGCAGCACTGAGCATAATCCCTGAGCCCGTACCTGCTTTGAAAGATAGAAAAGAATTAAATGGATATGAAGAAGCCAAGTATTTCTCCTCTGAGTCAGGACTGACAAAGAGCAGAAAAGCAGAGCCAGGACAGAAATGCTGTGAAGATTTCAGGATTTAATCTCAAGTTTCAAAGTTGATTTTTTTTTTTTTTCAATTTCCAGCTCCTGCATTCACAAGAATCTCAGCTTTCTATTAGTTTCTTTCAGAAAACTGAAAAGACACTTGAAGTGCACGTCAGACAAAAATTAGTATGTACGTTCCCTGCAATACAGTTAAAAACACATATTTAAAAAATGTTGTACAGACTGTGGATCTTAATTCTGAATGGTTGGATTTGTCAATACAAAGCTAGGAAAATAAGTATGAAATTAATCAGCTGATATAACAGGATCAAAGGATATCAAACAGATATACATTGAGGTTTAAGTTGGATCTGCATCTTCAAATAGTTTAGAAAGATACTACATAGTTTACCATTATGAAACATATTTTGGACTAAAATTTCCCCCTCCACCTTCAAAAACAAAAGCCTCAAGATATTCTGCCAATTTGGTATTTGTCACTCTTCAGCAAACAGAAGTCAAACAACTTGGTAGAATGGTAAGTTTAGAGTCTTTTTGTTGAACTAATTTTTCTTTCAGAATGTTGCCTTCTAAAAGCACACTACCAGCAACAAAAGCTAAGGAAATAAAATTTTCAGATATCCGAATCCTTTAGTGAAGGTATCTAAATAGATTCACTGGATATGGATAGATGAGTTAAATTAAATGCAGTATCAAAAGGACTTATTTGCAAACAAATATCGACCTGCCAAGGAGACATGACATGCAACATTTAAGAAGCGAGGCTCCTCTCTTGAAGAGCTCCTTATACAGGCTAAATACATGCTTGTGACACTATGTCAAAATATAATGTTGTTATAAGCAGTGAGAAGACTTGCATCCTTTTGATGGAAGAAAAAACCCAAGCAGTATGTCAGCCTCTTAGTGCAGTGGACCGCCCCACAAAAATGAATGCATTTTCAACTAGTGATGATCAGAAAATGCACATACTAAATTAAAGCTTCCTGGCCAGGTGCTGCCTCTGATTAATTCTTTGACAGTACGGGCCTGTGCTTTTGGCCTTAGCTCTTGGGATTAAATCCAGCTCCCAGCTTTGTAGTTTCTTAAAATGACAGCCTTTTAACTCTCAAAGGCTGGAAATAAAGCATGAAAGTGTGAGCCAACTGTAAGTGATAAACCTTGACAAGTCACCCCTAATCTGTTGTTCTCGTAGCCCAAACTACAACCGTCCCTGCTATATGTAGTATGGCATCCCTGGGGCTGCTGAGGCAACTGTACCTCTCTCAGTGAGGGCTAGGGGTGATATTGTGCTCCCAGGAAAAAAATAAAAAGCTCTGCTCCATCACCACTTCCGTACAGAAAATGCATTTCTAATGTGCCTCTCCTAAACGCAGAGTCCCAGAGCATGGAAACAATGCTGCTGAAGAAATGTACCTTACTTCTTGTACCTGTTATTATGGATTATTTAACTTCAGCCAAATACAGACCACAGACTCCACTGAGTTGTGCCTCACTGGAGTTACTCAAACCATGCATTTCAATGAGGGGAAGTATTTAATAGGTGGCAACCTAGGATGACTAAGCCAGCCTGTGAGCCTGTGAACAAGGACATCTACCTTTCATCTTCCTTTAGGACATTCTATGTTACAGACAAAGCAGTTCAAATAGGAGGACTTTTTCTTTTCTTTTTTTTTTTTTTCCTCTAGATCGTTGGGAATTTTTTGCAAGCTTTCAATGTAAATTGTTATTAGATGTGATGTGGCAAACATAACACCTATAAATAAACCCTCCCATTTTCTTTAAAAAAACTTGAGGATAATGAGAATACTAAATCATAGAACAAATTCCTATGGATCCCAGAAAAACAGTGATAGTCTTTGGATCCTGAACAGAAAGACAACACTAACAATATTTTGAAAGGTCTATCAGATACATTACACATCCCTTGATCATCTTTGTAGCCCTCCGCTGAACTCTTTCCAGTAGTTCCCTGTCCTTGAACTGGGGGGCCCAGAACTAAACACGGTACTCCAGATGTAGCCTCACCATGGCAGAGCAGAGGGCATTTAAAACCCCCTTGTTTGTGTTTAAAAAATTCTAATGGTTTTATTGTGACTACTACTGAAATTGAGCACTGGAAGTGTGGAACTTTTTTTCAGAAGGGAAACTCCTACATACCTTCTTTTCACAATACTTTATTGACCTCCTTGTCTATAATGATCAGTTTAATTTTAAAAAGCAACTGTTGGCAGTTCACCACTACCTAATTTATTATTTGGCTCCAGTCAGGTATTTCACAGTAACAGTTATACCTGTAAATAGCTGTCAGAAGCTAAGATGGATACAGAATACAGAAACGTCAGTTAAGTCATTAACTGAGCAGTGACTTTATTATTGTGTAGTAACTACAACCCCCTCTTTTACAAACAGGCATATCTAGTCATGAACCTCTTGATTTCACTCATATTGTGTGAGTGTTTATTGATTCAAATTCATAGCATAAAATTAAGCACATACAGCTGTCACAGTCTCAGAAAGAATTTAAGCATTTGCTAAGAACTGAGGCATTATTCAGCACTTAAATTGCCTCTAGTTTAAGCCTTGTTTGAGGGAAAACTACAGTAACTCATTCTCTTGATCGTTGAACTGAAGGGAAAAAAAAAAAAAGGAAGAAAAGGACAGAAAAGGAGAGAAAATGAGGGAGAAATGAGTTACAGATTTGGATGACTGTAAGTAGTTCAGGCTTTTTCCACTTGCTAGCCTGGACCTCCTTTCTCGTCAATTATGCAATTTAGAGGAAGCAGTGTGGTGGAAAAGATCCCACAAGGTGCTGGAAAAGACAACACCAAAAGGAAAAATCTTTTTTGGTTAAATAAAAAAGATGAAAAGGAAGAAGAAGGGTAAATGTCCCTGTTCCCAGGCTGACTTAAAAATCCTAGTTTGCCACTTGCTAAATAGAACTGTCATTGAAATGCAAGGTTTGATTTTGTTAAGACGTCACATCATACTGTAATTCTTTCACCTTCCTTAATCTTTCCTCATTATTATGGACATTTTATTGGTCGTGTATATGTATGAATGATGTTTTGGCAACTTGGTACATTTTATGGGGCTCTGAACTTCTTTGAGCATCATAAAAGAAAACAGCATTCAACAGGTTCAGTTCCAGTTTTGCAGCTATGACAATTAAACATTTTTTAATTCTAATTGCAATGACATATGCTTATTTCTATTTCAGTTAATGGCAGAATCTTGACACACTAGTAAGTAGTAAATTAAGTCTGAGATAGTCATTCTACAAAGTTTTTAAAATGATACAATTTACAGCTAAAAATATTTGTCAGTAAAGTTTCAGGTTGTGTCATCTCCAAGTAGCTACTTTTCCGTTGGAATAAAATACACTGTTGAAGATCAGTAATGCAGTAAGCGGTAACACACAAAATAGAAAATTGTTTCAAAATAAACAAAAGTACTAATAACATTCTTAAAACTCTAACCAGAAGCACTTTGCGGAACTGCAGATATTGTCATAAACATTTGGACCTGTACACAAATACCATAGATAAGTAGGTTGAATTCACAAAACTGCCAAACATCTCAGTGTTTCTGTTCACATTTTTTCCTCAGGGCCACCAAATGCAACATCTGATATTCTTATGGTATTTCCATTATTCAGATATTAAAATATTGCAAAAAAACCCAGAAGTGGGTCTTGGATGCATACATGAAAGCTTGTAAAAATCTTAAACCACAAACAAAATGTATGTGTGTAACTGCAATCTGTGAGTACTGTCCCTTTGTGAAGACCAAATGAGAGCTCCTGGATTTGCTAAGTGCTGAAAATAAAACTGCAAAAACAGAAACCAGTTCCAGTATCAATTCCAACAAAAAGCACAACAATAATGTAATGGGTTAACTGGTGGGATTGTTAAATAATGATTACTCCTATATAGGGAGTTATCTGTTCTCATGTGAATTATACAAAAATTAAGGCTGAAAGTGAAATCTAAAGTCATCAGGTTCATATCCATGCTCTGAAGCAGGACCAGTATGTCTAAACTACCTGCTTTTAAAAATTGCTAAGGACATTCTTTCCATCCCACCGCTAACTCTTCTGGTCCAATACCAGCTATCCTCCAAGAAAAAAAGTTCTTCGTATGTTGTCTATACTTCTGATATAAAATAAGATGATTGCTTCTTATTCCAAACTTTGTGAACAAGACTGTAGTCTGGATTACAGACTCATTTTACATATGAAGAGATTGCTATCATGACTCGCCTCCTTTTTTGTCTTTGCTAAACCAAACAAACTGAATTATTTCACTCTTCCCTCACACCTAATATTCCTTAGCATATGTTGCCTGGATTTTATTCAGTTCTTGATATTTTTATACCTTTTCTTAATGGTGGTCAAAATATTCCAGCTCCTCAGTTTCAGAAAAATGAGATTATCTTCCTTTTCATATTCTGTTCACAAACTTCAAAATATTTGCTTTTTTTTTTGTCCTGCACTAGTGACATTTATTTTGTGATTCAATATAATTCTTCTGCCATATTGTTTTTGAAAGTTATTCCTTAGTTTCTCTTCCTGCAATTGATTTTTCCTTCTTATGTACAGCTACTTTGCATTGTATTTCTTTTCTTTATTTTACTGATTTTGAATTATTTCAACAATTTTCCAGTGTAATTTTGAATTGCAATCTTACCATTCTCAAGAGCTAAAGATAAGTTCTGTGTCAAACAGTTGAATGCCCACTTTATTATTTCATTTGGATGTGGTTTTACTGAATTGGATTTGATTATTTTCTTTTCAGTTCATCAAGTTAATTTAACGTTTAAATCCTTCCCTGCAGAAGCAATGCAGTAATTTTCCTGGAATTTAATTGACATTCTCTAGTTCATTACTGAAGTTATTAATGAAAATGCTGAGTAGCATGAACACTTGACAGACTCTCCTGCAATCCCACTTGACAGTTTGGCGGTCAACCACTGAGAACAATCTTATCCTTTAAATGAATAGTTAAGATTCAACCAAGACTTTGACCATGCCTGCTGGTAGTCCAAAGTGGCAGATCCAAGCACAAAAACTAGAGATGAATTACTAATGAGTAACAGCAGCAGGTAAATTCTGACAGTGAGGATTAAAAGGAACAACTCTTTGGGGCCGAGATGCCTAGGACCTCCACAAAATGTTTTGCAAAGCTAAGCCTAGGAATAGAAAGCTAGAGGGAAAAATAAAGCAATTTTTTGGTTGAACAGGCAGACTTTTAGGGCATTGTATCAGGCATATACATTTTATCTGTCTCAGAGAACTTGCTTGAAAAGTTATGCACGTTGTGTTGCTGTATTTAATTACTCTCCAAGTTCCATTTACAGTCAGAATTCCTTTCTCCTGTCATATCAGGATCCAAGCAATTTTCTGATCAATCCTCCAAGCCAAATAAGACCATTATTTTCCATAAAAAAGAAACTTCCTAGAACAAATCCAAATCTGAATCAGAAATACAAAAACATCTTGCTTTTACTGCCCCATAATTCAGCTAGCTGCATTCAGGCAAGAAGATAAGGGGGGAATATTTCCTTCTGCCACTGTTTCTTTCTGTTGAAAGTTGACTGCCATCATGAAATATCTGTGCTCCATGTATCACACATTTCTTTGATAAACTGATACAACAGTACCCTGGAATGCTGAATTTTACTCGGTTTCAAATTACTGCAGGTTTCTGTTCCTAGAAATTAATTTTCTTTTCACAAAGAAAATGAAGAGATTTTGTGTGCTTCTTGAGCAAATACTCCCTGCCACATATATTACTGACAAAATTCTCTTTTCTTTTTCAGAACAGACTTTGCGTATCAGACATCTGCCACTGACTTTAGCCATCAGCTACTATTGAAGCACGGTCTCATCTTTCACTAAAGGATTAGCCCATGCCATTCTCATCTGATATAGTCTTGCCCATCCATATATTTAACACCTTATTTTTAAGTGTCTCTTTCCTAGTTATAACACATAGATTATTATTCTCAGAGGTGATGAGGAGATGATCTGTATGAGTATGAGGGGAGCATTTCATTAAATCTTCCAATAAGCTCTGAAACTCTCTTTGTTGTGGGTGCAGTTGAATCTTTTCTGTTCTCTTCTTTCGCCAGGAAGATATGAGTGGCTGGAGTGTTTGATTCTATATATAACTAGTTGATGTCAGCTGGATGCCAATCCCTTTGAAGAGGATCAGCCCCCAGTTTCTCTCGGTACTAGGTACCATGCAGATCCAAGCACAAGGGTAGAAACCATCCTGGACCAGGCAGGTCATCCCCATACAAAACTAACTCCTGAAGCTTCAACTAAAGGTTGAGATCGCTTTTTTCTGCACAACAAAACAGTAGGGTAAGTGTATTGTTTCCTGAAATATTTTGACATTGTCTGTCCTACAAACTGTCATATAAAAGACATTCATGTAACCTCTTGACTCTTGCAACTAAAAAGATATTTTTTTTTTTTAATTAGTCAGAAATGCACTATCTTTAGAGATGCCAGAGCATCTCATTTAGCTCCTCAAATTCTTTATTAGATTAAGAAATGTCAAAATGTAACATTTCTGAAATGAGAAATCATGATATAATTAAAATATTAGTTATGAATTTACATCTTTTAATACAATGTGTAGATGTGAAAAGGCCTAGACCACTGACACGGATTTTGCTACAGAATTTATGTAGCCAACTGAAAGTCCATTTCTTCAAATCTTCTGTCCATCAGAACATGTCCTAGAATCTGTCTGCAAGCAAGAGCTGCCAGTGCATTTTGCACAATTAAAAGTGCAGTATTTCTAAGTCAGAAATAACTAACTTCACTATTCAGCCATTCTAAACAGGCTATTAGAAATTAAAGTTGGCTGAATTGTGCAAACTGGCTCAACAATGTAAAAATGTGTTGTTTTTTTTCAGCAAGGAAAAAGCGTATCAGAAAATCACAATGTTATCACATTCTGCCATGGTCAAAGAGAGGAAACAACAAGCATCAGCCATTATGGATGAAATACAAAGAAATGGTATAGCACTTAACCCAGCTTACTGTATATGCAATGTCCTCTAGCCCTCCCTAATACATTTTTTTTTTAATCATAGAGTTTAACTCTCTTACAGCTTTGTCTCTGGGTGTTTTGCCATAAATAATCTTGTGGGAGTATCATGCTGCCTATGGTAACTAATCCTTTTGTAGTTGCCTCTTTTCATTTGAAAGCTATTTTCAGATGAACAACTGCTGTGGAGGAATGAAGTAATCTAACAGCTGATGTACATTCTGCTAGGATAGCCTTTCAGAATATTTGGGGCTAATAACATGACTTCATTCCATTTTAAAAGGCTATCTAAGAAACATGCTTATTTGTATATTTTTTTTCTGTTTCATTATATGAAAGATAAAAATTTTGAGAGTTGACTACACCTCTGTTCCTTCCTCTCAAACTTTATCTTTGTAACTAACAAATTTTACTAGCATTTGGCAATTCTCTTTATTGCACAGCCAATTAATCTTATATGAAGAAATTTTACTTTTCTGTTCTTGCACTGATGAAAATGCAGACACTTATGAGAAGACAGTTTGATTTTCTAAAACAGGTTCTTAAAACTATGCTTCTATGTGACACCTTAAGAAGCAATTAACTCAGTTGGGAATTCAAATCTGCTTGGATTTCATTAGGTATGTGCGGGATGCTTTTGGAGATATTTCCAATCCTCCCCATGATGCCTTTTTTATCATCTGTGTAAAAGATCAATGTTTTAAAAGTGACAAGCACCCCACAAGCCTCAGTAAAAAAAACAAACAGGGAGCTCCATTAATACTTAGAATTTATGAAAATCATACCACTCAGAATAAAACGCTGAATATTAAATTACAGTATTGAATATCTATGGGCTTTGTTCCAGAGAATTTGGGGACAGTTTCTGTAATCACTCACTGACCATTGTGACTGCAGGAAGAGTAGGACAAGAGACATAAGTTTTTTAGAAAAAGAAGCTACGAGTTTCAGTTCCTAGTCCCTCTGATATTTACATATGTTTTTTCTATAATTTCTATTCCTAAGCAAATAGCTCTTATCTATTCTCCACTCCACACACACTTAAATCTGAAAGCCAGTCTGCCCTTACAGATTTTACTAAAATTCTATTTTGCTTTGGTATTGAAAGCCCAAGTACTATGTGCCTGAAACAGCCTATAAACTATTCAGGGGAAAAAAAAAAGTCTTTCATATGCTTGTTTGGAACCAGGCAATTCACATGGTAAATGTTGCTACTATTCATAGCAATACTAATAAATCTACCATACAGTCCTTGAAATCACTGGAGTTATTGGATAATCTGTGCTTGGCATTTGCCTCACATAATCTGTCTTTTTTATTTATGTATTATCAGATTTGCTGTCAAGTTTAGACTCATACGCGTAGCTATGACAGCTTATCCTACAAGATATGCTGTGATATGTGGCCACTGACGGCAACAGTAACTCTTTAAGCATACACTCTACTTTTGCATCTTCTTTGGATGTTAAAAAAAAATATGACATTTCATTATATGGGTGTGATAAGAGTCTGAAATTTATAACCGGCTTAGTGAAAGCAGTTAAGAAACAGAAGGGTAACCAAAGTTGTAATCACACAAAGTCTATGCTAATGCTTTGAGACCAAATCTGAACAATTCTTGGAAAAAACAAGGAGAAATCTGGTTTTTAAGTGACTAAATTCAGGTCTATTAATTTTTGACATTTTATTTTCCCCTAATTATTAATTCAAAAAGCTTAACCTGTGATCTGGAGGGTGAACTGCTGTCTTTCTGAGATTTGCATTGCTTTTAGTCATGAAGGTCCTGCACCTGGCTATTACATACAAATTAAACGTACTCTTTCAGCCAGGCTCACAGATTTATGAAACTCCCCACTGTTAACAGAGGTAAATGGTAACAGAAGATTCTGTAACGCAAGCCCTGGTATATTGGAATGACACACAGAAAGCTTATCTACTGCATTTTTCTTTCAGCCTCTTTTGATTATAATGCTTTCAGGTAAACTGTGAATCTCAAATTCACTGTTAAAATATATTCATAGCAGAAACAGTTGCTGATAAGACAAAAAATCAGCCAAGTTTTTATCAGTGTCTCAAACTTTACCAACCTCTGGGCAAGACTGGTAATGATTGATAGTCGACATCTCCTGTTGGCTTGTGGGGCATGACTGTTTTAGAGAAATTTGACATGTCATAAAATGTTTCAGGAATAGACACTAACTGTAAACCCCCTTAAGGTCTCAGAAGAGAGACTTTAGTAGTAAATCAGTGTGTAGATGCAGACCTTCACAGCCCCTTAGTTTTTCATTGGCAGACTTGGACTAATCATAACATTTCTAAGGCTACTTGGCAGAATTAAACACGTAAGAAAATAAATATGTTTAAGGAAGCCCTTGGAGTTCATCAGGTTAGCCTGCCATTACACTTATATCTCATGTCCAGTTCTATACTATTACTTAGTATTCTTCAGTAGCTACATGATTAACTATCTTTCGTGATATAGTTAAAAAAAAATATCTTATTTCTAGTACTACAACAAACATACTATCTGATATTCATTATTAAAATTTATAATCCAGATTAAGGTATTTAGAAGATTGTAAACTGGAGGATTAAAGTGGGATTAGGTGGTGAACGCAGGAGGAACTATATAAATCATATTTAAATACAGTCTGTTATGATTTTAAGCACAGGACAGGAAGGACTTTGCAGGAACAAATTAAGAAATGAAGCTAAAAGGTTAAGATTAGGATTAAATTATGAATTAAACTTTCAGTATTAATTTTTGTGTCCATTTATGACACTGATGTTTTCTTTCTGTCATCCTCTAAATGTCCTCCTTTTCCCATTCTTCATCACCTTTTCTGCATTGACACTGAAACAATCCCGAGACACATCATAAAACTAGACAGATGATTAGATTTTAGTTGGCAAGGGATTCAAAAGAACTTCACACTTATGTTTTTGGGATGCTGCCTGGATACACAATAGTACACAACTGTGGGTTACAAAGTACCTTGGAGCCTTCAGTTAACATTAACAAGAACAGTGCAAGGGAATAGCATGGCCCAAAATAGTTAACATCCAGTGTGTCCCAGCAGAATACTGAGTGATTTGGACAGGGTTCTGCAATCACCTTAGCACCCCAGTCTCTGAGGGTGTACATCTTACCCATTCTGTGTACAATGAAGAAAAGCTTTTTCTACATGAAAATGTTTCTGATTTGAGGGGTGAACTTCTTACTCCTCACTTACATAAAACCATCCAACAACCCATACCCCTGCAGCAATCTCAAGAAATGACAAAATCAAATACCACTTGTAGGTCTAAATTTCAGGCCACAGGCCAGTAACTAGTGCATTTATCTCAACCACAGAGCCAAAACCCCACCACTATCTGCCACTGATATG
Organism: Gallinago jamesoni; assembly: GCA_025769975.1. Classification (NCBI taxonomy): domain Eukaryota; kingdom Metazoa; phylum Chordata; class Aves; order Charadriiformes; family Scolopacidae; genus Gallinago; species Gallinago jamesoni. The sequence goes on from JAOQGH010000032.1 coordinate 5,362,603, forward strand.
GCTACACTGGGAAAGCCGAGTCATTTTCTTCCATGTTAAGAACTCTCTGTTTTATAGTTACCTCTTAAATAACAGGAGGGTGTTAGGATTCTTTGCGCATACTATTTTTAAAGCAGAAGCGCATGCTCTGGCTCATGATACAGTTAGCTTGCTCTTCCACTAGTTAAATCTACTGCAAACATTCAATTGAAAGCAGCACGAACAGAAGCGGATCACTAGTGATGCACTCCAGGGCCCACAAACTTGTTGATTTACTACATGGAAAACTCTTGTCTACACAGCTTTGGCTAAATATTTAATGTACCTGTCTCAATTAATTTTTCCTAGATGTCAGCAAATCACACTGTTTTTCCAACATAAAGTTACTAGGAAACATATGCCATCTTGAACATGCCACTTACTCAAAGTGAAACTCTGCATATGCAATATTAACTCTGATATTAGGTACCTTCTGCAGCTAATTGATTTGTAACGTTAGTTTTCAACTGGGCTTCCTGTATGCTTACACTAGCAGCAGACAACAGTCTCTTAGATATAATTTGCTTTCATTTCATTTTAATGCATTAAAATATATGTCAAAGTTCCGAATTTTTAATCCTGTAGACAATAAGAATATGTGAAGAATAGAATGTCTTATTAAAGAAATGACAGAATGTGACTTTGAATAAATGGATCAAAGAAACACACTAAACCACTGATATAATCCTCAAAACATACTGCATCTTCCTATTTTTCTTCCTGAAGTTTATGAACAACTGAGAATAATTTCAATTAATAAAATGATAAATATTAAAGTAACAATAGGAATTATTTTCTTAAAAATTCTGGCTTTACTATGTGATCTAATAATTGTTACACTTGGTTAAATTCTACAGCCTTCTAAGCAGAAATAAATTAGCAGAAAATAGTTTGTTCAGAGTTCCTGTATTCTAAGTTTTAAGCTTAATCTATAGTTTGAGGCCATCTAGTGAGAGAATTCAGTCACCAAGCAACAGCTTGCTCATTTCCATCAGGAACCTAGTTTCCAGAACATTATCACGAAGATGACCAATAGAGTTTCTGATATAAAGAGTTCTCCATTTACATTCCGAAATGATTTCCCCTTCCCCTGCTTATGCATCTTCATTTTCAAATTGCCCAGGAGATCACTGAAGACAAAGGAGGGATTTTTCCCAAGCAGTGAATAACATAATATTGCATTTAGTAATTCAGTTTCCTCTTCGAGAGAATTGATAAATATATCAATTCCTAGAAGCATGTTGTAATTCTTTGTTAAGGTTCTAATTTTCAACACTTTGAGCTTTGTTTTGAATGCTTTAAAGATAGTTAAAAACACTATTTAATACAGACTTCCTAATGCAAACTTTTCTTAAAGTAGAAAACATGCCCTGGATTTCAAAAGCAAGCAGAATATCAAACAATAATGGAAAATCAAAATGCTTATAAGCAATAAGAAACTGGAAGGTATGTTTAAAACAGGTTACCTGCTCATCTAGCTAAGGCAGGACACAAAAAGGTAACTGAAGGTTTGATGTGGAAACACCGAGGCCAGATGAAATTTTGTTCCTGGTTTCAGCAAAAGCCAGTTGTGACCAGTCTGCTATTAAGATGGTCTATAGGAACATTATAGATCTGATTTGGTAACAGTGGAATGCCATTTAACCGAAGTAAGTTTGGAGCTTGAGGTGTTTAGGATCTTCAAAAAAACAGGTTTGTGGTGTTCAATACTCTGCTCCAAAATTTTGGGAGAATGATTAATTTCACTAACACTGTATGAAGCTATGTTATGTGTTAGATAAGTATGCATTAACACATTGTTGGATTTCAGGCATAGGGTATGCAATATCAGGCATTTAAGAAAAACAGAGACATGTATTTATCCATTGTATTGCAGTCTCACCCAGCTTAAACCTTGGAAAAAAGGTCAGCACCCCCAGAGATATCATGGTAGAAGAACTATCGACACTCAGCAACAGAGGTGCAAGACTCTTCAAGAGACGTCAGCGGAGATCTGACAAATACACATATGAAAATTATCATTATGTAGCAAACAAGCCAAGAAACGTGAGTATTTTGTCATAACTTATTAATGAAACACAATGAGAGTTAGCATTGGTTCCCTCGGTGTTCACGAATCACTTTGTACATGACTTATTTGTAGTTTCAAGAAGAATAAAAGTAAAACCCTGTACTAGAATAAGGCTAACATGAAGTAAGCCATTTGTATTTTATTGACATCCTGTAGAGAAATAAAAAAATCTAAAAGCCTCAATACTTAACGACATCAGATTCAAATCATTCTCATTCAAATCTGATTCAGGCTACTAGAGATCAGAGTTGTTATCCTGTAATAACTGGCTCGTTGGCTACTGAAAATTAACTAGTTAACGCGAAAACTGACTAGTTAATGAAATTCAAAAGGTTGGAAGAAATAGGAGTCTGTTTCATGCAACAACTAAGTATTCTTACTACAAAATGTTGGTGCTCTCGATGTGGTTCCCAGGCAGCAAAATGACTCTCACAACTGGCACTAAATATACTTCTGGCCTACCTGTCTCAACACAAACAAAAAAGATGGAGTTTGTTACAGAGAGTCAATTATTCTTCAAATAAACCATTAGTGATACTCTGGGAATCCCCATGGCAGGAACTAAATGCACCTGGAGTTTGTGTCGTCTGCAGCCTTTGCAAAATAATTTAGCCTTTTGCTTAACCTCTGGAAAACAATGTTCATGGTTTAATTACTTGAACGTGAATATTCTATGCCCAGTCTAATACAGCACACAAACAGCTCCTCTAATTCCAGTATTGTATTAAATTCTTCTTCTCAGTTACATGTATGCATCCCCACTGATTCCAGATACAAATGTATGCAACTAAAGCAGCAGATTCTGTCCCAATATTTTTAAGTTGCTTTGACTACTGTGAAAAGAAATATGTGCTACAAAAGTTAATTATTATTAATTAACCTAGAAATACTCCTTGTAGAACAGCAATTCTCTTTCCCTGAAGCATTTACAACTAATCGTATAGGTGGTGTTATGATTGTGTCAGCACCCAACCCCTACACAGTTGATACAAAGACTTTGACTCAATTCTTCCTTAATCTTCTCTTGGAATAAGAAAAATATGTGTAATGTATTGTTGTGATATAATCTAAAGTTTGTATCAGTTCAAATAGGAAACAATTAATTAGAATAGCAAAGCACTAATAGGATGTTTAATTTTACTAAAGAAAATACACATGCATTTGTAAATTAATCAGAAACAATACAATGAATGCAACTCAATGAACAAAAATTCCATAAAAAAAATCTGAACAATTCTATTTAACACTCAAAAAAACCCCAACTCTGTTATTTAGAAGTCCATCTATGAATAGTTCCCCCAATTTCTTCCTCTATTGAGTATGCTGAGCCCAACATCATCATTTTGTCAGAATTTCTGTATCCAGTTCCATGCTTTTGCTACAAGGTCTGACAGATCAGTTCCCCTCTAGTCTATTTCTTCCCACAAAAACAGAACAAGTACACGTGCTGTACAGTCAGTATGACATTCTGACATGCGAAAAAATTATACCTCTTTGGTTTCTGTTCCCTTCCCTTGAATGCCTATTTGGACACCACTGGTGGTGTCTTCATCCTGGCTAGAAAACATTCTGCTTTAATCTTTTTATTTTGTTTTATGTTAAACAGGTATTATTTGCTTGCTTTCCTACTTTAAGAAACTCTTACTCTAAACCAGTCTATATTTAAATTGCTTTTAGCTTATGTGTCATAGCTAAAATAAGATTCTGACTTCTTATGAGACTAATTCTATATTTATGCAACAATGATTAAGCCTTTGGATGTTTCCTTAGAACTGATGACCCGATAGGAGGGTGGAAAATAACAGCATATCATGAATCTCCAGAAAGTGACCTGCACTGAAGTTGTTATTTCTATTACAAATAAAGGAAAAGAAAATCCCAAACAAAAGCAATTTAACCAATGCAGTGAATTTTCAACTGATATGGGAAGAGATGCTTTGAAGAATCAGTGCTTTGAAACTCAAATGGCTCAAACTTGCCAGATTTCTTGAATCTTTCAGTAGCAAAGGCGCTCTGCACATAACAGCTTCCAGTGTCTAGTGATCCAAGGGACGTATTTTATGAGCCCCCCTGCCAAAGTGACCACATTTACTCTTTCCTGCGAATCACAGAGCCCACACGCACAGGTAGATGTTTTGGTGATTGCTGTAAGCAGTAGATGGGATGAACTCTCTATGTACAATTGCATATCAATATTTAAATAACCTAAACTTAGGAAAAGGTCAGACAGCTCAGCTGGATGGTTATAATCCTTTAGGAAGTTTGTTGACTTAGCTCACATCACCTCCAATCCTTTCAATAAAGCATTCACACAACTGTAATACAGACATTTAAAATTGTCCTGGGATATCATTCTTAACAATGAAAAAAATATTCATTTTTGCTTTGATAGCCAATGCGAGAGAGTTGCGAAACTGTTTCACCTTCTGGCTAACAGCCAGAAAATCCTGGAGAGTGCCATCTAGCAAACAGGGTACCAAACAACAGGACAGTATGCCTTTGGGGAGCATACCCTGGGTCTCAGATCTGGGCTGCAAACTGCAGTATCACTCCAACCCTCGACCGAGAATCACAGAGGTGTGCTGTTAATTATAATGATTTGTATCCAAATGCAGCGTGGAGAGCCCATACAGAGTGTTAAAATGGATGGCCTCAGTGTGGAAGGAATTCCCCAGCACGCCCCAATGACACCTCCTAATACACCTGATCCCCGAAGCCCACCACATCCTGACAACATCGCTCCAGGTAATATGAGTTTACCAACATTAGATATATTTAGTTATCATTTCACAGCAGAGAAGGAACCTCATTAGTATCTTAAGTATCTTCAAAAATAATTTCTTAATGGACTTACTATTAGAAATTGATAAATTTGAGTCAGATAACTAATCAGAATCTCCTGCAGAAATGCAAAAAGGTGCTCTTCAGTCACTTTTGTTCATTCCTAAAGATTTGATATGCCTTTTGTATTATTTTTCCCTAAACTGAAAACATAAATTAATAGTAAGAGAAACTGCTCCTATATTTACCGGTCTTATTAACATTGAGAAAGAGATCCTCAGATTTAAAACCAGACTAATACAGTGATTTTTCTTTGCCAAACCTTTGTTTCTAATATGTAACACACTGCTCAACAGTCTGAAAATTATCCATTGTAGTTTAATTACCCATAAATGTAAATCCGAAGTCGCTGCAAGTTTTGCTAGAAACCTTTACAGAAGAGTAACTTTAAAAGGAATTTGCCTCTGGCTGTATAAACTGTTCTTTTTTAAGTGCTGAGAGGGTACTGTTGCCTTTATTTAAAGCAGCGAGCTACAAGGCAGCATTATTTTGTATTCTTTAAAAACTAGAGAAGGCTAATTTGTTTTAATTAATTTATTCAGTGATATAGCCCTTCTTCCTGTTTATGAATTATCCATGAGCAGACTGTGGTTTTTACAAATTCATTCTTTGTTCAGAATTACTCAATACATGTTTTGTGCAGACCTTTCCCAGTCTATGTTAACTAGGTCAATGCTACTCTGTTAGTGACTGCTAACTCTGTGCATCAATTGGTCAAATACAATGCGAACAAAGATAATTTCCATTGCTAAGACATTATACAAATCTTCAAGCTTTTCCTTAAGCAAAAAAAGGTCTGGGAAAAGGAGTAGATTTAAAAGCAGAGTTTTCTTAAGCTTATAGAAGGAAACAGCATTAAGTTAAAGAGCAGGATATAGTGGGAGGGTAAAAGGGTAGAATAGATTTGCATGTTGAATTATCTTAGTTTTAACCAAAAGTCTGATTTTAAAATCTTTTTATTAAGTCAGCCCAAGGGCTGTGTAGCTATAGCCTAGTTTCAAACAAATGCTTATAAAGATAGAAACAAATTTATATAAACCTAAAATAATCCTAGCCTCAAAAGAGGATGGAATTCTTTGCAGCAGTTATCTAAAATGCTACAAATTTCCCCTGTCACCTTTCTGTTTCTGTGTAGCTTTGGCCAGGTGACTTGATCCAATTGTTCATTTTACCTGATTGTGAAATGATGGTATGTTGCTGCCTAGTTACATAAGATGGTGGTAAGGAAGCAGAAAAGGCAAAGTATTGTTACAATGGTTTTGCTTTGATTACCTTGCAGGATATTCTGGACCACTGAAAGAAATTCCTCCTGAGAAGTTCAACACTACGTCTGTACCAAAGTACTATCAGTCTCCCTGGATAGAAGCCATTAGGGATGATCCAGAGCTGCTGGAAGCCTTATATCCTAAACTTTTTAAACCTGAAGCAAAGCCAGAACTGCCTGACTACAGAAGCTTTAACAGGTAATTCTGAATGGACACTGAATTTTACAGTGTGGAGAAAAAAATACTATGAAATGAAACATTTCCACCAGCTGTAAAAAAACCCTGCTGCCTGTATTTGATAGTATATGCATAAACATGAACACAGATTACAAGTAGCAAACAAAAGCATTAAGGAGGAAACTATTCTCTCTCTAAAGTCTGGACCCCAAATTAAATTGTAGAACCAGGAATGTAAGATGAATTGTTGAAAATACCGAAAAAGAGAAAGTATCAGATCCAATGCACTTAATAAATGGAAACACAGGCTGTAGCAATGCTTCTAACTCCTTTCAGTATTTCTGTCATTGACTTCAGTAGGTACAGGATTCCAAGACCCACCAGGGAGATGCTCAGTCAAAAGTTTGTACACTGTATAATGCAAACCACTCTTTTGTTTGTTTTTGGTTTTTGTTTTTTTTTTTAATAAAACTCACAGGGCTTGTTTCTTAGGCAATGATAGTACAATGAACTTTATCCTTCAACCAATCCCTCACACCAAATAGCAGACTGCATATTTTATTACATTTTAAAGTTTTTATATCTTTGACAACCTTCAGTAACAAATTGACAGATAAAACATTACAGGCAGACTTAAAAAACGTTCAAAGTAGAATGGGATCTAAGAGTGAAGTTATTAATGTAACTAGTATACTAAGGCTGTCAGTAGAACTTCTAGATATATGGACAATATCAGCTTTCAAACTATTTAGAAAGTTTTAAAACACATTTTTACTTATGTCTTTTGCCTTCATTCATACCATTCACATTATCTTTGTTTATTGACGTTACGGACAATTTTTCTGTAAATAACCCCTGCTGAGTTCCACACAGCTAAGCCAAACCAAAACCCTTCCTCAAAACTCCAGACAGCAATCTATTGAAAAAGAAAATAGTTCATGGCAGTATAAACTTAGAGAAAAATACCACAAACATCACTTGCGTTCCTGCTGTTGAAGTGGGCCTCAACTACGAGTGCAAGGACTAAAAAATTACACAATTCAACATCAAAACTGACACTGCAGACACTACACTAATTCTGAATTCCTAACAGCAATATACATTATGTTAATAATTAAGTCTGTGTGGCACACTCTTCTCAGCAGACAAAATCACAAATAGAGTCAGAGAGATGTGCCACAGCTGCTAACACTGGAACAGTAACAGCACAGTTTATGTGCTACGCTTATTGTTACTGAAAAATCCCCTACCCCAAGGAACAAAAAAATGCCAAAGATACATACATAGAACAGAGACAGAATAAGTTCTCCATCTCACAAGAGAGATTCTGAGTCCAGTATGCCAATTGTTACTGTGAAAGACAGCATCAGACAGGGCACAGAGGCCCCATTAATAGGGATATGTATTTTGAGATGGTATTTGATGGCATCTTTGTGCATTTTTAGCTGCTCTGTGATTCCATATTCTGTTAGTTGTCCTCTTTACAACACTAACTGTTTGGATTTGCTTTCTATGGGGGTTTTCTCTATGTATGACATGGCAAAACTCTGGCTCACCACAGTCCGAAATTCTTGAACACATGTGCATTTGTATAAGGGAAAGGTCAATATTCTCCCTTGTAACTGCCATAAAAACCTAAAATCTGGAACATAAATCCAGATCTAGAGTGTGAAATTAGTAAATTCAAAACACAAGGCATACAAATATGAACTCTTCTTGTCATGGAAAAAAATCCACATCCAGAAGAAAATGAAAGGATATCTGGTGGACCTACAAAAGCTGTTACATACAGTACACTCAGATCATGTTTTCCAGCAAGAAGGCATAGATCCAAAAATAAATTGAGAATTTGTGAAATTGAAATTCAAGATAATAGCCTCTTGGAGAAGATTTTACAGCCATGACTTAGGTGCCTACACTCCTGAAAATGCACAGGGGAGTAGTGCGTCTGACTATGGGATTCAAAATGGCCAGCACACTGCATGCCAAGCTAACCAACAGAAAACAATACAGAGAAGCTAAATGCAACTTAAATTTCTCTTTGTTAAAGCCATCAGCAGCTAGTTCTGTCTATCTTCAGGTCAGAGCTAGATTAAGGTCTTCCTCTCCAAAACCAGAGCAGGGGTCATAAACATTCTTTTAAAACTTGTATAGATAATAAGGTTTATTTCTTTGGAAAGAGCAATTTCCTAGAATGTGGCCAGCCTGGATTTATTTCTACAAGAATGTCAAACCCTAAGAAGAGGTGTAACAATATGGCTTTGGGCTCTTCCATGGAAGAGGTTGGAACACCCTTCACTTCCCTTTTTAAGACCTGTGCAGAAAATAACAAATCTCTTTGGGCTAGAGAAAGTAAGCATCTTCCTCTAGCTGAATAATTAAGAAACTCACTTGGGGAAAGAGAAACTTGGGTCTACATCTGAGTTCCCAGATCTTTCAATGCACTTTTTAAATTACTACCTACAGTAAATTAAGCAAGCAGATTCAGGAGCAGAAAACAGGTCCTACACTTCTCTGCTATTAGTTGTGTGGCTTGTGTCTAGGCCTACTCTGTGTCTAGAGTCCCACTCTGTCCAATTCAAGTAAGTTTTTATTTCTGGGTAGTATTTTTTATTTCTGGGTATATAGAATACCATATGTGAGCAGTGAGGTCCACTTTAAAAATACATACTCTCAGACTAAAGAGAAACAAAATCTCTTGGAAAAGAGATCTGGTCACAGACATACTATTATTTGATGCAGAGGTTCAGCACTAACAGACATGTATTTTGAGTGAAAGTGTCTTGATGTGCTATTTTGCTCAAAGCTTGGTGCTGTGGTATATTTTCTGTGTTTTCAGGCATGGAAGTTCAGGCAAAAGATTATTAATTAGAGAATCACAGAGGAGCTTTGGTGTAAGGTAGGTGCAGCTGCCAGTATAGCTAAGATAAAGGCACATCTGAGCATTTGTATAAGGAAAACATTAGGCATCTCAGGAATTAGTAGCCTATCGGCTTTGCATAGAAGGTGAGATATCTCTTTGGACTTCTGTGGGTCCCACTAAGTCATTCTGTGCATCTAGGTCACAGTATCCTTGACTTCTTTAATTGCTGTCTTGGTGAGAAAGGAAATGATACTGTATTAAACAATTAAAGTGCAATATAATGGCACCACTTTGATATCAGTGAGGGTATCAGCAAGGCTTTCTGTCATGCTTCATTATACAATAAAGCACAATTATGTCTGTTCTCCTGTAAAACACTGGTACAGTCATCATTAGCCAGGAGGGGGTGTGGTTAACATTAAGTGTAATGCATAGGAAGGAAACGGGCCAGAGATTCTTCCCAGTTTGTTTAGTGGTATCTGTTAAAATGGCACTTAAGACTTTACAGGCCACTTTCAGCTTTCCTTGTTAAACAACAAGCTGTAAAACCAGCACAACTTTAGCAGCTAGGGATGTCTGATGTGTTGGAACAGATGCACACACGCATGGCTTACAAGTGTATCCAGCACTAAACAGCATCCAGGATTTTGTTTTCCACTGCCAGCAATGAAGAGGCAACTCTGGACCCTGTAGCAGTGCAATTTTTATAACAGTAGCAGAATCTGAACTAAGGAATTCATAGACGTATTACCAGGGGTCTAGTATGCATTTTATACTGCAGGGGTCTTGCAATGCTGGCAGGTCAATGAAGAAAGAAGTGGTGGCAGCCAATGTCAAGCACATTTACCTTCTGAGGTAGAGATCTCCGTAAGACAGCCAGTAATGCTTTAACAGCACATAGCACTGGACAAAATGCATGATCAGAGAAAATGCTAGCAGAGAAATGCTGCAGAACAGAGCCCTACCATCTGATTTCTCTTGGAGATTAATTCCTATTACGACTGACGAAGTATTTACTGGTAAAAAATTTTCTTGCTTCTTTTATCAGTGTGGAAGCTCCCAGTAACCATCTGTGGTAAAGACAGCAAAAATCTACATTTGTTGAAGAGTTTGTAATATTAGTTAAATTAGTATCTTTATTCCATCTGCTTTCTTGAAGCTGAATAAAATGTCAAAGGTAGGATTATGAGTAACATACAAAGCACTACATCTTACTCACATAGGACAAGCAAGTCTGACTAGTTCTGCCTCTCCTACCAGATAAATTCTTGCTCAGCTTTCTCAATTCCCAAAGACTACTGTTTCAAAAACAATACAGGAATCCAGTCCATCTGGACTGGGCTCTGATTTTATTAATTAATGGATTCTGAGTTCTACTGTAAAAATGCTGAGATCCAGAGCCTCAAAGGAATTTTAGGTGCTAACTTGAACTGATGTGAGATTAGTGAAAGCTGAGTGTTTAGCCAGTTCCTTAGCACCTGAATACCTCTGTGAAATTGGCTTTAGTTCTTGCACTCAGCTACACTGAAGTTCTGAGCATTTGGCAGGGTCAGGTTCTTTGCTCCTATGTCTCCTTTTTGCACAGAATTAACAAGAAGCAGAATGTTCTAAGAATGACAGTCCCATTTTAAAATACAAAACTCACTTTTTTTGTGCTTATGTAATTGAAGGTGCTAATCCAATACAGTTAAAACATTTATTCAGACTCTCCCAAATAATCAACTACAAGTAATCTCCTATGTTGAGACAATATAATGTTCAATAAGAAAGACTGCAGGTAAAAAAAAAAAAAGCCCTGCTAAAACAACAACTAAAAATAAACATGGTTGTGACTGCTGTTGTTAAAGCATGAACCTACTTTTTAGGAATATGCAAAGTGAATATTAAACAATCTGTTACACTTCCTGGAGCCACTTCCTATGGCTCTGAATCAGCATTTCCACCCTTATTAGGAGCAATGACTACTGGAATTTTTTTACACATGAGTTTTAGGCTTCTATACAATGAATCAGAGCTCAAGTGATACAGTTGATGTGCACACCAACACAGGTCATTACACCACTACGTTGTCAGACAAGTTACTGGTCACAAAAATATACTGGTGCTGTAAAGGAAAATTAACACCTATTACCCAATTACCGTACTCTCTTTTATGTTGATCATCATGTGCTTCTGCCTAGCATGCAGGAATGCTTATTTCTCAGAGGCCAGACTTTCAAGAGGAACTACATGGTGAGGGTTTTTTCCCCCAAAAGATATTTGAATTTCCATAAAATGTCCTTCCGTTACCTACAGAAACATGGTGTATTTAAAACCCAAAAATACCACAAAGAGGAAGTTTTACACTATAGAATTGTTTTGCATTCTAGATAGCTATTATTGTTCTATTCATATTGATTATCCCCTTAATTTACATATTGATGAGAATTAAATATTACAACAATGTGAGAATGTGTATCCTAATTAGAGCAGCAATTACAACAATCTTTATTATCCTGTAAGATCTAGATCACTACATTCACTCTGTGCCAATTACCAAGCAATTATTTTTAATCAGTATCATACGGTATCCAAATTGACATTGTGACCTAGAAGACAGTTTCACAAGAAAAGCTTGATACCACAGGCACTTTGCATAAAGAATTTCCTTTGACCTCAAGAGAATTTAATGCCTGGACTGGCTATTGCTGCTGCAAAATCTTGTCTTATCTTCACCTGAGAAACAGTTTTAGAGCTTAATCCAAAGCAGTGCTCTTCTCTCAGTAAGTGTGCATGCCCAGAACTTTAATGATTTTTTATATCTTACTGACCCTTTGGCGTTAACACCATCCCCTTCAACAAATGCTGCTTATACTGAAATTCAGTGAATTCTCTGTGTAATGACACAGCAGTACTATTTCTTTTAGGTCATGGATTCATTTGTCTGAATTAATCTCTTTTTTTTTTTTTTGAGTACTTAATTCTCCCTAGGTTTTGTTTCATCTATAGTTATCTTACTGAAAAATCTAGTCCGACCTTCAAATCATCTCTTTTCATTTCGGTTGGTATTAATTTCTGTGGGCTTCTGCTATAGTACCTAGAGCCACAGGAAATACATACCTACAGTTCTGTAGTTTTGAATCAAACACACAAAACCTACCGAGGCTGGTGAAATGCCATTGCAACAATAATTAATTTTCACATACCAGTATATATCTAGCTTTGTGGAAATCAGGCGCTCATGTATAGCTTAAAAATCTGACACTCATAAATGGCCAGAATATATTCCAGCAAAGTTATGCAACTGATCAAAATGCAGAGCACATATAATAGTCTGTCTGGTCATGTTTGCTTATACAAAGGAGTCTGGAAAAAGTGACAGAAAAACTCAGAGTGTTTTTTTTTTCAGCCTAGAAACCGGCAAATATAGAAGAATCAGGGGAGGTATTTAGAAATACTGTTGTTTTATAGTACTTGCAAATGTATGTAACAGTCAGTTCCTGCTAAGTTTTTCTTATCCTTTAGTTTCTTGGGCTTATCGCCTGAGGGAACACTTACATTTAAATAACATGAAAAATACTGACTTAAGACTAGGGGTAAATTTTAGCCAGTGTTTCAAGGTTTAGTTACATAAACATTTTCTTCAGAAACAAAGCTGGTGTCCTCACCCATTCCCCTTCTTTCCAGAGCTTGTTGTCTTTGGCTGTTCTTTCTGCTTCATATTAGGCTTTACTGCCTCCTCATTTGTATTGCTACAATTATTTCAGTGTGATGATATGAACTAGATTGCTGAAATAATTTGGATTTTAAAATGCTCCTTTGTTTTGAAAGGTCTTTGTTTAACCCAGATCACTTAAGTGACCCAAGTTTATAGCGCAACCCACATACATTCTAACTGGTACAACAATATGGTGCTGAAATATAGTATAGTGGGAGAAACAACTGGGGATAGGAGAAAATGGAGTGAGAACTTCCTAAATTAATTACCTGCTAGAGAGAATGTGTTGAACTATGTTTACAGGCCTATCAGCTTATCACCAACAAAATAAGTTTAGTAACTGTGACTCACCAATGACAAGGTTTTCTTGCGAAATTTTTTTCCTTCAGCTTTTCCATTTAGTTGAATTTTGAAGAAGTCTGAAGGCTTTATCTAAGGGAAAATAAATTGGATCTTAACAAGAATTTGCCAGAAAAACAATGAGAACACTTTTCCCAAAAGCTGGAAAATGTAATCTAGAAATTGTACAAATCTGTATTATTAAAATAGCATCTGCTGTTTTCATCTCCTGGGAGGAAAAGAAAACAGTTTTTTTTAAATCACATTTTACTTTTATTTCTCCAATATCTACAGAGTTGCCACTCCCTTTGGTGGTTTTGAGAGAGCATCAAAGCTGGTTAAATTCAAGGTACCAGATTTTAATCTACTGATGCTAAATGATCCCAGATTCATGATCCTTGCAAACCCTCTTGCTACCAGAAGATCCTTCAATAGGACTCCTAAAGGATGGACATCCGAGAATATTCCTGTAGTGTTCATTCAACCTTCGGATTCTGACACTGTTCCAGAAACAGAGGACCTGTGAGAGAAGCTGCACTCTACATCATACAAAATGCAAAGCTGCACATCCGTGTATTTTTGGTCCAAATATTACTAAAGGCTACTGAAAAAATTTCTCCTTGGCAGCTGAAGTATAAGTGTTAACGTCTGATGCAGTGTCTCTTTTCTGGCACCTAGTTTCATCTGTAGACATAAATAAAGTAATTTGGCAAATGTAACTGAGACATTTTCTATTTGTGTTTACATGTTCTTCTTTTACCTTCTAAAATCTATGCTTGTCATTTAAGAACAAGTGTATAAAGAAAAAAAAGTGACACTACTATTAAAGGGTTTGATTTAACAGGTATGCTGATTACAGCAAAACAACTGAGCAATACCACAACAGTGCACTGGGAGTACTGGCTGCTCAAGACAAGCTCTGACAAATCAACCCTTTTCTCCAACCCTGTCTTCTACCAAAGTTAAGAATCTTGTCATTACTTCAGTGACAGCAAGTTTAGGCCATTTCCTCCTTTCTGACTCTTACTCAGCTTTAATTATGGGCATCAATATCCATGTCACCTGGATTTGTTTACAGAAAATACAGTAAATTTGGCAATGACAATGGTATGAAAAAGTAGAGAGGCATTTCCTGGCTAAGTCTAGAATGTTTTTGTTAATCACAACTAAAAAACTCATTGATGACTGGCCATGTCAAACACACCAAATTAGTATCACTGAGCTATGAACCACATGCTTACCAGAATGTTTTTGTTACTAGAAAGAAATTTCATAGACCTTTTTCCCTACAGCTATAGTATATAGTGGGACTTAAAAGCATGCAAGTTTGCTTGCTCTTGATACGCTGACACTTTAGAAATACAAGTATCAGACTCTTATTAACTACACAGGGGGCAGGCAAAAAAAAAAAAAGGATGCTGCTTTTCTGTGTCTTTTTTTCAGGTTACAACTACATTCTAGTAAGAGGCAAGCATCTGTTCAATAATTCCTTGTTTCTATATGTGCTCGGGTGGCCAAGAAGGCCAATAGCATCCTGGCCTGTATCAGGAACAGTGTGGTGAGTAGGACCCAAGAGGTGATCGTCCCCCTGTACTCGGCACTGGTGAGACCTCACCTCAAGTACTGTGTCCAGTTTTGGGCCCCCTACCACAAAAAAGACATTGAGGTGCTGGAGCGAGTCCAGAGAAGGGCAACAAAGCTGGTGAGGGGTCTGGAGAGTAAGTCTTATGAGGAAAGGCTGAGGAAGAGGAGGCTAGGGGAGACCTTATCATGCTTTATAACTACCTGAAAGGGTGGTGTAGAGAGGCAGGGGTCAGTCTCGTCTCCCAAGTCACAGGAGATAGGACAAGGGGCAATGGCCTCAAGTTGCACCAGGGGAGGTTTAGATTGGATATTACGAAACATTTCTTCATGGAGAGGGTTATCGGGCATTGGAATGGGCTGCCCAGGGAAGTGGTTGAGGCACCATCCCTGAAGGTGTTCAAAAGACATGTTGACGTAGTCCTTAGGAATATGGTTTGGTGATTTTAGTTGGGGTTAGGTTGATAGTTGGACTAGATGATCTTTAAGGTCCCTTCCAACCTAGATAATTTTATGATTCTATATGCTTTCATGTTTGAGAAGTATCCAATGTCTGCAGGTTGGATATTCTAATATACAATTTAGTTTGTATGTGTTTTGAAACAGGAAACCTAGTTTCATGTTTAGGCATCTCTCATATATCCTGGAGGCTTTGCCAGGGCATTATGGTCTCTAAGCATGCCTGCAATATCCAATAGTTTCAGGGTATCTCAGATACTATTTTTTTCTCTAAATCAGAGTATCCATAAAATTTTGCAAGCTCTATGGTAACATGTTAATTAAATTTTATCTCAAAATGAAACCCACAGAAAATGATGATGATGGTCAGCAAATAAAATAATGTTTTCCAGATATTTTCCTAATTAATGGGTTTGGTGGTGCTGAGGTACAAATATGAGTATTTCAGAAAGAATCTCAACATCTGAAGAAAAGAATGATAGAATGAAATCTGAAGTGGAAAGATCGACAAAAAGTTTGTCCTATATTTTTGTGGCTGAAATCTGTGTCCCTAATGATTTCCATGTTTCAAATCTGGCTTCAAGGCAAGTAGTTGGCAAACGAAATTCTGTCATCTATTTTATTTAATTTACTTTGTCACACAAACTGCATAAACAAATGTACAGGCCCTGAACAAATTTATGAAAGAAAAAAAAAAATTGGCCTTATAGACTGAGGACACTTCCCTAGCAAGGGGTTAGTTTGGGGACCTTAACTGTGCATACTGTACAAGAATTATATGGACAATGACAAAAAATATGAATTATTCAAGTCTAAAAATGCAAAGGCTTCAGAAAAAAACTATAGTGAGGAGCAATGCAAATAAGTTCTGGAGGAATTC
Source organism: Gallinago jamesoni (assembly GCA_025769975.1). NCBI lineage: Eukaryota > Metazoa > Chordata > Aves > Charadriiformes > Scolopacidae > Gallinago > Gallinago jamesoni. Next base: position 5,378,794 of record JAOQGH010000032.1, read on the forward strand.
CTTTTTTAACAACCAACATAAGCATTAATAAGCCTATTTGAACAGAAATACAAGAAAATTGGTGCACAGCAAATACACAGTGAGAACTGTGAAGATACATCATTTTTATTGTATACTCTGTAAAGACAACCTATACATGCAGAGCATGCCACCTTGTTTCTTGCAGGACACACATAATGGTAACTTTAATTTCCTATATATTTATAGATCTCCTGGTGCAGATTGGGATCAGAAGGCTTAAGATGCTGGAGAAGTACTGAGCCTGCTATGCATGTGTTCAGTTGATGGTCCAAATAATAGCATTAGATGTGGCTGGAAATTCCTGACACTCTTTAAGACCTCAAATTGTGTCTGAGATTTCTGAAATGAGCTGTGTCACAGCAAAACTAGTGACTCTAATTTTAATTCAACACTCAGCTACAGTTATCAACTGCAGCAGAAGAATAAGAACTCTGTGCCTCCTGCTTTCCTAGCTCTGCTACTATAGAGCTACATATACACTACTAAATCATATGTGCCCAGATCACTCTTTTTAAAACCAAGGTGAGCTGTCAGAGAAGAGTCTGCAGCTATTTATCTTTCCCATACCAGGTGGCTTTTGCCAAATTGCCTGTTGGGAACAGGCCCTTGACCACGCTAAACTCTTGAACCATGCTTGGAAACTGTTTGGGAGAGCATTAATTGGCAGAAGCTAGGACTGCGCAATGTGTTAAGTATTCAACAGCACAGAGGATCAACTGCCAGTGTCCAGGAATGTTCCCTGGCTTCATCAGCCTAGATGTAGCCTTATTGTGTAAGTCTAACTGCAATAAACAAATCTCTCTGCCAAAACCCAATTCCTTTGCCACAAGGGAAGATCTCTTGTTAAGGTTAGGAATTCAGATATTCTCTGTTAACTTCAATGGGTTTTAGCACCTGCATTGATTTTGTGAGACACTTATATGGTACTTGAAACGTATCTTATAACTAGAGAAAAGACTCTTTTTGGGTAACTAATGATAAAGAACTTCAGAGGTCAAGATTTGCATTATTTTTTGTAGACAAAGAGATGGCTCTGAAGTGAGAGAATAAAGGTCTCTTTAATTATAGGTCTGCCAAGATCAACAAATACATATTTTTATTTTTTCAGTGGTGTTTCTAAAAGCTCCCTTTAGCTGTAAGGAATACAGTTGAAAGAACAGATTAAATGGAAAAATACATGAGCAACAGCTTTACACAAACATAAACAATCACAGGTATATAAGTATTTCAGAAAATGTCCTTTAACATCACTTACACTTTATCACAAGATGCTAGTCACATTTGCTTCCAAAAGAGAAAGGGACTGAAGGGTATGATAAAAAGGCAGAAATGTGGTGGAAGTGAAAATATAGTTTAAAATGTCTAGAAGTCTTTATTCCTGAAGGTTTTTATTTTTTATTTACATTAAGGTACCCATTGCAGTAGTAGAAAGTAACTTAAAAATTCATTTAAATATCTTCTCTAAAATGTGGTGAATTGAGAAAATAGATCTGCTATTTCCCAATGCATACAAAATACTCTGTGATTACAGTATGTAAAAAAGAAATGAAAGATGTACACTTCTGAGTAGCTCCATGAATACAAGGGCTTTTTTCTAAGGCACACACACACACCTTAAAGGTCTTTTGACACGAAAAGCCAGGGGGTTCATGGCCTCTACTATCTGCACTGTTGAGGATAAATCAATATCAGCAATAAGTCATCAGAAGGAGTTCATATTTTAACCTTATACAGCTATGACCTGAAACTATGGTTACTGGTGTCACTTATTACGACATTTCTATTTCATATACTTTGGTCAGATTAATAAAAATTATATATTCATATTTCACTTTACTTAGCTAAGCTAATAGGCCAAATTACCCTAAGATTTAAGTCCTTCCCTGGCAGCACTGAAATAATTTCAGAAGTACTAAATACAGTGGATGATCTGAAAGTTGTTTTTGAATCCAACAAGCCACACTCTCTCTCAAGTTGATTTCTGATGACATACTATTTGCTTATGTCCAGTATAAGGTATGTTCGTATGAATGGGGTATTAAAAAACCTATATGGTCTCTTTCCCAGTTTCCATAAACTGCAATTGATCAGTTTCATGGTTGTTGTGCAATACAGATTAGGTATCAGTACAAGGAAATGAACAATTCCTGTTGTTTCTTTATTACTGTCCAGAAACATTTTGTTTATGCGTAATCTTGTTCTTCGGATGTATATTTTTAATTGTTCGTTCCCTTCTTAGATGTCTTAAATAAGTCAACATGTCTTGACTGCTTTCCCTCCTGCATAATCCATACAACTGACAATTATGGAAATAAATTATTATCCAATTGTCTCAAAGTATCTCTGTGTTTTAATTAATTTAATACACACTGTCTCAATCAGGAGGCAGGAAATCCTATTGGAGAGAGAATTCTGATCCCAGTGAAATCAAATAAGGGTTTTGGCACTGACCTCTCTGCAGATAGAATTTCACCATTCATGGCATTTATGTGCATTTGTAATTGAAATTTATGCTCCTATCAAAGCTACTATGCATTCAGCATCAGAATGGATGTTTTAGATTATAGAGCTAAGCCTAATTACGTATGTAGTTTGCTTTGCACTGTACATATGAAGTGCAAACAGCCCTAATAATGCCTCAGAAATACTCTGGGAAACTGCATGGAACTGTAGGAAAAAACAAATTAGCACATATCTACCAAGATCTTTTAAGTTATTTTCAGAACAGCCATGAATAACCTGGTTTCTGCTTCAGTTCTTAGACAGCCTTACTAATGAGCACAAAATATTCTCGGTTATGCCTGAAGAAAATAGGATAAAATATACTTCTTGAAATACAGTAAGACTATGGAGCATAAAATCCTATATATGTTAGATTAGAATTTCTCAATGTGGAATCCATAAATTATTAGCAGTCTACACAGAAATACCAGAAGATCCCCATAGGGCTGAAAAGTCATGTAGGACTGGCTCCTTCATTATTCTCAGAAGCTACATACTGTTCAGAAACAAATAAAGTACTCAATTCTAAATAATATGTATAAAATGTTTGCCACAGAGCTGTTATGTAATTGAGTGTGAGAATATATATGATAAAAATGGTTATAAAATGCAGTCAGCATACTGATATAGTTTAAGAAAAGAAAATTGCATATAAAATACTCTTATTAAAAGAAAATTAAGAAGCAATGAAAGGGTAAAATCTTTTCACGGAAATAATACATTACTTTAAGCAGCCTGCAGCCTAAGTGTTCAGAGTAAGTTAAAACCATTACAGACCTCTAACCCTTCCCTCCAAAAAAGTTAGCATGGCTTAAGAGTAGAATAGAGGAGACTCAGAAAACAAAAAGTCCAATAAAACTTCTCTGCAAGGAAAAGGTAATTAAACTATCTAAACACAAATAAAGGAAGTTATGACAGAGCTCTCCATGAATGGTATGGAGAAGATGAGGAGGGAACAATAACACAGGAACAAGCTGATTCTTAATAAAATGATAAGGAACCGACTTTAAAATTAACTGAATAAATACTTTTCCAAGAAATGCCTAGTTGTGGAACCTGGTGCTATAGGGTTGTGGGTCAAAAGCTATTAATAGCTTCAAAACAGGATTAAATAAATTCATAGTGGTAACTATGCTTATTATGGATAATGGCTACTAGTGATCTTAATCTGGAAAACAAAGTTGTGTGAGAAAAAACACTCCGCAATTAGCTGATTTCTTTTTATAAATAGCTTCTACTGGCACCATCAAAGATGGATAAAAGAAGGATCTAGTAGTCCTGTGAAATACTTTCTGTCTGTCTTCCAAAAATCGTGTGTTACAGTACCACAAAAATTCTAACAAGTGCCTTCAGTACAGATGTTTATTAATTTACATCAAAATACCCATTATGGGAGCAGCTTGAGGAGAACCAACTTCCACATGTGAATGAGAATATTTAAAATTTAAGTCAGAATCAGAGAGCGCCAGGGTTAACTTAACACCTCCCACGCAGAGTATGGGTGCTGCAGGGAACACAAAAGCCTGACCTCAGCTACACCTTTGACAAGACTCCTCATCCTTTGCAGCGAGACCTCACCCTTCCACGTCCACACTCGCCATGTTCCACATGTTAAGTATGCACAGTATATCATAGGAATTTTGCAGTAAGTTATGATTGTTATACAAAGTTTAAGGAAAATGGATAAAAGAGAAAGTTTCACTTCACTGATTGAACAGAAGAGTCCTGAGGAAAAAAAGCCTGAAAAATCCAAGCTTTGTACCTAAGTCCATCGCAGGCTTGTTTTGGACACAACGCAGAAAATTTCTCAGTTTTCCCATTAATGAAACAGAAATATTAATGCAGGCTGTGTAAGTGCTTTTTTAAAGTTAGTTAGTTTGATTTTTTTTTCATTTAAAACAAGAAACCGCACGGTAAAAATAAAGAAAGAAAGTGAAAAATAGGTTTACATGAGTGCATACACAATATGCCAGGCTATGGTGCATAATGAATACAAGAACCATTACTAGTGGAATATCATTCTACTTTCATTTTACTTGAAATAACACATTTTATTCTACAGTGAGCAGATTTTAACTGATAAAAGTATCAACAAACTACTATTTGATGCTTTTAAACAGAAAGATGTAACTTTAGTTTTTAAAAAGTCCAAATAACTTCTTTTTTACAATTTTTTTTGGCCAAAAGTATGAATTAAGTTAAAAATGAATTCACAAATATTTGGTTTTCAGATGGCAACTGCATTTCCTGTGAAAAAACTATTCATCCAAAACACCTACTCCACTATTTGCAATACTTTCCTACTTCACAGAGACATTATGAGCCAAAGCTAAATACCACTTGCAAGAGACAGAGGATTTATACTTCACTGGAAGAGTAAAATAAGCCTGAATATTTTGAGCCAACCATTCTTTCAAAAGCAAATGGAGATTAAAATATTTGATGGAGTTTGTACAAAGAACAGCCTGAACTTTGCCAGTTCAGAGCTGGCTGTACTCATTAACACAGGAATGCCCTCAGGTTGCTTTGTGTGGAAGGTGTAACTTGGAACTGGATTTCACTGGAGTACTAAAGGATATCTGGACAGTTATCTACCAAAAAAAACCCCAAAAGACAAAGCTTCAAATATCATAACACCACAGGACCCTTCTACAAGAAAATACATCCAGTTCCTCTGATGTAGAAGAGGGAAAAGAATGGACAAGGATTTAAAAGGCCAATGAAAGGAACAAGGAAATCTTGGGTGGCATATAGAGCAGCAGGCTAAAAATCCCTATGGTGGAAAGTCTAGCAGCCATGCAGCAGCATAGAGAGTATCACTCTACTTTTTTTCCCTTTGTAAAGTTTCTCTGCAGAGCCAAGTTACTCAAGCTAGGCAAAATATTAACTTTAAACAGTAGTTACTGTAGTCATTACACACAAGATTGCTGAAAGATGACTATGCAAGATAACTACAAATGATTCTAAATAAACATTTGAGGCATGACAAGCTCTTCCTAGGCTGGCTTACTGTACGCCAAGAGGCCAAGTAAGGCTTAATTCTGGCAGCTGAATTCTAGCAATATGTCATTCCTCAAGTTCTTAATGAGAACATTTCGACTATTTGCTGGCAAGGAAAAAAGTAAGAACATGCTGTTCAAATAGGAAGGAGAAGAGCAAGCATTACTGAACTAAAAAGGAATGTGCTTTTTTTCTACCAGGGTTTGCAGTGATACAAATACATTTCATTAATGTATCATTGCTGAAAAGAAAGATACTACACACATTTAATAAGGAAACCAAAAAAGTCTCCATATATTTAATGACACTACTTTCTCATTTGTTTAGATACGTATAAAATAGGCATAAAGAACAGAAAATGTGGACATCAGAAGCATCAATGGGAAGTGGTAAAGCAGACCTGCAACTCTGCAGTTCCATAAAATGAAGACAGCAGTCATTTGCCCCAATCCTGTCATCTTTCTCTGCTAAGCAAGAGAAACCCCTTACAGCACACTCTGGCACAGCGCTCATATCTGTCACTTGCAGCACAGTGGAGATACTTAGCAATTCTATGTATCAGTCCAGTTTAACCTACTGTTGCTTTGAGCTAGTATATGAGAGACAGTTCAGACCTGAGTGTGCTCTAACTACAGCTTAATGACGCACAGGACAAATCAAGTTTCATTCTATAATGTGTCCCTTGCACATTATATGTCACTGTATCATATAACGAACACTTTTTCTTGTAGCAATGTTTAGAGGCTTAGATAGTTAAAAGACTTCCTTTAACTTCCAATATAAATTTATTCATAACCAGCCTAGAGTAATCTCTTAAAAAAAGTTTTTTGTTTGTTTGTTTGTGTATTTTTAATTAAAAGAAGCTTCTTCTCCTGTTACATTTGCTTCAACTTGTACATTCAAAGACTGTACGGTCTTTTATGCTTCCCTTGTCTAAACCAAACAATCGAAATTCTTTTAGTCTCTTGTCTACTCCTCTCTTTTAGGGGTGTTTTAAATTTTTATTTTTTTTTACAACTCTTCTAAGCCCAATTTCTTGCATGTGGATTTCTAGATTTGTTCTCAGTTTTAGAGATAAAGTTTCATAAGCCATGCGTATCACACATGGCATTAGTACTCCCTTATCTGTACAAGAAATTTAGGGCTGAATTTACTTAGGACTGAATTTACATTTTCCACAGTACCATCAAATCAGTAGCTCACAGCCACTCTTTCTTTGGTTTATATATCCAGTTCTTTCAAATTCTCTGCTCTTCCATCAAACAAGCTCCGAGCTTGTATCAGAGAGCTCATGGCCCAAAGCACATGACTTTGTACTTTATATTATTTGATTTTATCCTATTTTATTTCTCTACACAAGGTCATCCAATTATTCTGGTACAACACCACCCTACAGAGACTGTTTCCTAGCTTTGTGATGTCAACAAATTTCATTAGCAAGTACTTGGTTTTGTGCCAAGATTGCTAATGAAAGTGTTAAACAATACCAGTTTCAGTATAAATTTTCAGACAGAGCTCTAACAACTTCCCTCTGCCATTCACTATAGCATATTGCCACCTTTCCCTCTGAGGTACTTCTTTGCCTGTCTGACAATTAATCTAATTGCCCTCTGCTTCAGTTTAACAGTTTCATTTGTCTAGAAAAGCAGTTACTGTACCACAGAAAGCAAGCAGGCAAGTCTGGCATGTTCTGTCTATGGAAAAAAGATGTTTTAGTCTATTTACTTGCACGTCCTTATTTTTTTTTTCCTCCTCCAGAATTTGTTTTATTTTCTCCTCATACAGATTAAAAAAAAAAAGAAAAAGTGCCTGTCTTCTACAAAAAGCCAATATGCCTTTTCTGTTTGTTTGTTTTAAATCAACCTAGTTTATAACACAATCCTGTTAATTTTTGCATCAGTATAGACTGAAGTGTTGACTCAACTCATATGTTTTAAACTGAATAAAGTTCAGTTTCTCATACAGGACAAAATCAGTTTTTAAAATACTTGCTAACACTTTTGCATTCTATTATCTGAGGTATTTCATATATTTTCATCTTTTAATGGTAAAGAATATATATTATGCATTGTTAACCACGGCAGTACTCCTAATTTTATATTCATTGAATACTACACTACTCTTTTGTCCTAGTTTTACTTCATGTTGGGTTTCACCCAAAAAGCTCAATTTAGCCACAGAAATTGGCTATGTGAATCCAAAGAATGAGCTTCCTAAGGGAACCTCGCTCTCATTCTTTTTCTGCTGCAGACATCCATTCTTATTGGCTTATATCCTAAGAGAAAGCAATAAACCAGACCTGCAAATTTGAAAGGATTGTGCAAGACTGGTGCAACAAAAGGTCACCATTAAAAGTATTTTTTCAAGAGCACCCAGATGAAGACAGTTTCAAAAAAGTGCCTGATATATACAGCATGCATAGAACTTTCTCATACTTCTACTGTTCCAGGAACTAACTTTAAAAACAGAACAGCCTAAAATAGGAGAGGATTTCAGTTGCATTGTTGTTCCACAGAAGTGTATTATCGGACTGGAAACTGGATTATCCGAGAGGAAAAGTAGTCATTTGCAAGATTTATGCAACCCCCACCCTTTCCCTCGTTCCTAAAGAGTGAACACAATCATGCAAACACAGATCTTGTCCCAGGCCCATTATCATCAAAAAGTCTGGAAAGAATGAAAACCAATGATTCTTTTTCTCGGGGTGAAATTCTAGATTACTTCAATGAAATTCCCTTTGCTACCTCACTGAACATTTTGTAGCACTTGAAAAACTACTGGGAAAAAAATGTATAGTCGGGATAACGTAGAATCAATAAGAGCAAGCAAAATATACCGTGTTTATTCCTGCACCTAAAGGAAGAACACTTTTAAAGTAGTGGTTATGCTCTATGAAAGTGTGTCTACAGCTGAGAGGAGGAGGAAGGAGAAGAAACTTGAACAGAAATTATAGGAAGTTTAGAATCTCAGCCCAGGAGACAGCATGCAGCAGGGTCCTCCCTGTAAGTCTGTAATGCCCTTTTATTTAAACTCTTCTGTGGTCTCCTGTGTTCCACATTTTTTTTTAAACCTAACTAAAATAAAGCAACACTTTCTTATTGATTCTGAAGCTTAACTTAGAGCTTTTTGAGATGAAAAAAAAGTTATGCTTTTTCAGACAGGAACAATTTTTCTCTTTCATTCATGTCTTCTTATGTCCTCGATTTCTTTTTCCTTCCTTCTCCTCTTCTTACTGCTGATACTAACCCTTGTTTCGTTACTGCATTCTTATTTTTTGCCTTTACTTTTGTCATCACTATTCCATATCCTCCTCCTAAATTGTATTTCTCCTCATTCTGTTCTCAACTCTCTCTGTTTAGCTCTTGCTTTGCCCTTTCTCATAGCCCCAATCTGCATAGAGCACACCTGCAGCCCGCCCACAAGCAGAAGCACAGTCAGAAAAGCTATGAAGAGGAAAATACCTTTCAAACATAGTGGACCACATAGGATGAAAAAAGGACTGGGAAACTAGGTGACTGAACGTGTCTGCCTGAATGAGTCTTTAAAGAAATGATCCACTAGCCTATTTTGAAGGAGAAAATGGGTATGTGTACAAATTTTAGACTCTATACAGGATGTGGGAATGAGAACAATCAGATGACTAAGCTTCATGTGACTGCTTGCTACAGGCTACATAAGGAAATCTGATAGAGTACGTTTAAAAGGAAAGGTTGTCGGAACAGGTACACATGGTAGGGGAGACTTGAAGACTGGAATATAGGTAGGTAAGGATACCCATGAAATAACACGCCCTCACTTAACTTACTACAAGCTAAACAGATTTTTTATTTCTTCTGCTCTTGTTTTTTATCTTTCTGTTATAATACAGCTGAGCATACAACCTAGAGAACTTTGACTAAAACACTGTTAGGGCTTCCTTTCAGTCCCCTAGAAAATGCATACAATTATTATTTTATGTTGTAAATAATAAAAATACCATTTACTTTTTCTCTGGTTCTTTTACTCCATTATGGCTTCCTTCCTACCAATCTGTTTTCCTTATTATCAGTAACTCTTGCGGTATTAAGACTACTGAGCTAAGTGCTCAGTGAAAAACAACTGCTCCTGAAGACAACTATAAGAGAGTCTTGGGATTTGAAAGTTTTTTCTCTCCTCTCTGGGCAGAAAAGTTTAAATGTATGATCTAACAATACCCCAAAGGCTTAGAGAACATGGAAAATCACATATTCTTAAGTAGTTTAGCAATAGATCTTAAGTAATCCTTATTTTACTCAAACTTCGTCCTGCTACTTTCTATGGAGAATGGGGCCCAATTTCCCTGGTATCTTTCAAATTGCAGGTTCTTCTACAAGAATTATTTTCTTCATGCTTTTTATTCTGAGCAGAGTAGCACACCCTCTTAGTAGCCAGTCTCTTAAGAGCTCAATAATTACTTCACAAAAACACAATGGCAGTTCCCAGACACTGGAATTAAACACTTTTCAATTATAATGGGAATGTCCCACAAGTGTCTTAATGACAAATGGTACTTAATCCCATAACTTTCTTATGATAGGCCAGTAAAATAGACCGAACTATAACAAACAGTATAATGTCTAGTGCTGAATCACATTCAATGAAAATATTTAAAAAAACGATTTAACTAACAAACCACAGCTTAAACTCTGCATTACTTTCTGGAATTCTGCCTCTGACCCTATACAGAATTTGCTAATTTAGTTTTTGCAAAATCACTCAGTAAGTAAACAGTTTCTGTAAAGTATATGAAGTTGATTTCACACAATTATCAGCATATAAGGAAGAAGAAAGATCAGTGCAGAAGAACATGAGTAACAGTGATAAAATCAATTTGCTACTCAATAAAACAGTACTTAAATAATTTTTCAAAACCCACAAAATTTAGCCATCTACTCCTTCAGTCTGAGATTTGAAGAAAATGAAAAATTTGAACATGAAGAGAACAGTAACTGTTTGAAAAGGCTGCTGTAAACACGTTCCAAGTGTTAAGAAGAAATATGAAAGAAAACCTAGAACAGTTGTTCCAGTGCAGCTACAGGTATGAGAATGTTCATGGAAACACTTCACAGGAAATAGTCAGAATTTATTTACAGATCAGCCAGTAGCAACAACAGTATAAATGACACTGGAACAGAAAAGTTCTAACAAAAATAAACCATTTTGTGCGTGGCTGTGAAACATAGATTTGCAGCTCATTTATCAATGAAAATTATGTATGATGACCGCAGCTTCGAGAAAAGAATATTTAATGCAATTACTTTTAAACCTTTTGATGTCTCCTATGTTATGATTTTTCTTCTGGTAGATAACTTTCCACAAATGTGTTTTAAACTGGATTGTATATGTGCAAAAACCCAACCCCCTGGCTACGCTGAAGGATCTGGATATGGTCCGCCTCCATTCTCTTCCAATGCAGTGTTTTGTGTCACACCCCATCCCCCACCCCCATCAACCACTCTGCCACATTGTTCTTTCTTCCTTTTGAAAATTTTAATACTAGCATGTCAGCCTGGAGCTGAGCTGAATGGTTGGATTACTGAGTGGAACTGTAAAAGCCTAATTTACTTTATTCTGGATCCCTCTCCTCCAAGTTTAACATCTTTTCAACTCTCCAGTCAATTCTCCACTTTAGCACTCTGTGTTACTAATACTATGAAACTACGTAAACATCAGAACTAAACCCATGTAAACATTATTCTACATCCCTGCATCATATATAGCACATATCCTGTACTGACAATAACTGCAACAGGAAATCATTTGCCCTTGTAGCATTGTTTTGCATTTGCACCATTTATTCTAATTTTAAAATTCTTCTTTTAGCTCATTTAGGGCTTCCTGTGCCACACCTGTGTCATTCTCTGTCTGAACTGTGGAAGACTCTATTAAAATCTTAAAATACACCATAATTTCAACTCACAGACTACACTTATTCTGAGAAAAAAAGGAATAGAAGAAACTGATATGAATCCTGAGAGACTTCTAAAAATTAGCAGTGAAAAGCAAATCTGTGCTGAAGAAAGGGCAGAGGCAAACAAGAAAGCAGAGTTCATAGAGAAGCAAAAATATCAAAACGAGGTCATAATCAGAATGAGGTCATAATCCTACTTCGGGATTCACAGATGTCTTTGCTTGACTGGCTTTGCAAAGAAGTAATGCAAGGATCAAGGACGAAACTGATACTAACCAAAACAATAGGCAGAATGTTTGCTATAAATATACAATAACAAGAGGCACTAACAAAAACTGGATTTTTAATGGTAATGTTAAAATTACCATAAAATACTGACTTTAAAAATACTGACTTGGGACAATGAGGAAGCAGATATTGAAAAATCACAAAATCTAGGAAACTTTTCAGAAAAGAAGAGGCAAACAAACAAGGCATCTGTTAAAAAATTAAGACGTATATACATGTCAATTACTGGCCATAGCATCTGAAAATCTCAAGAACAAGCACTTTACACAAACCCTGTATTAAGTAAGTCCAATTTGTGAATATGACTATCCAAATGAATGAAAAGTGTGGCCATTTTCCAACAAAAGCCTGGAAAAATTAATTAAAATCCCCAAAGAATTTTGGGTTTTTTTTTTTGAAGTAAAAAGTTGGCTACTTGATGAAAAATGTTGGAGAGCGAAACTGAGAAAACTGCCTTTGCCAGTGGGCTTCTTGTATACTAGCAATATAATGGAAGAAATACTACCCAAAAGTAGCTGATCAAAATGTATTGAAATTGATTTTTTTAATTAAGAAGGATACAAGAACAACAAAAATGCAGTATTTAAGTACTGCAGCAAACTTACTTCATGCAGTGCCTTGTGTTCCACACAGTTCTGGAGAGGAACTTCACTGCAATCTGTATGACCTAAAGGAGATGCAAGAAAGGAATTTTACAGGGAAACTATTTACTATTGCAGTTGCTATTGGATAAGCAAATGTACTTGTATACACATTAGTGCTTTTCTAATCCTGAAAGACCTTGAAAAAGGCAACTGGAAAAGAGACTACAAAAAGTTGCATTCAGCAGCATACGCACTAAGGACTGATGTTGGGTGTGGTAAAATATCACTACTAATCTAGAAGTGAAATGTGTTAATGAAATCTGTTTATCCAGGAAGATGATAATAATAGTTAAATCAGAAGGTATTTGAGCAACTAGAAACATGAGTATTCATCAACACGTAATTCCTTTTGCAAATAACAAAAGGAAGCACCCCTCCCTCCCCAAAATAATAGACCAGATAAAAAATCATAGGGAACATGACTTTGGGGCAATGACCCTTGGGCAGGCGCTATATAATCCAGGATCCTTCTCAAATGCAATGCAACTTCTGAGATGTATGTACACTTGTTCAGGGCTTGGCTTCAAAGCTGCCCACGCTCCATCAGCCACCCACACGGCTGGGCCAAGTCATGGGCATCTTAAGGGAAGCCAATGTGCATACACAGATATCCTGAAGCGAGCACTGGAAAAACTACCACTGCCTCATCCACTTAACGGGTTAGTAACTCGAAAAAACAGTGGCTTGGAATAGCCCCAGCCGAGGCTTCCTGGGCTGCGACCGGACGACACCGCTGAGAGCTTGCCTCCAGTTACCTCAGACGCTGAGAGCTTGCCCCCAGTTACCTCAGACGCAGCGGCTTTCACACTTGGGACAGCCGCGCCCTCCACCAGCAATAAAGCGAGGAGGGAGGAGACAGGGGAAGTTTGTGGCAGCCCCTTACCTTGCCACGGCTCCCCCAGCCCTCCGCCTCGGGCAGGCCGCGGAGAACCCCCACCTCGCTGCACAGCATCTCACCCACCCCACCACCTGAGGGTCACCAACCCCACGCCTTGACCCGGGGTGGGGGGGTGGGGTGTGCGCGCGCACGCACAACCCTCACCGCACGCGGCGCCCGCCCACTGTGTTTTATCCCGGCCAGAGCGGGAGGTGGCGGCGCTGCCATTGGCCCGACCCCACCAATCGCTTCTCCTCTCTCCTTCAGCGCTCCCGCCCTCTTCCTGGCACCGGGCTCACTCGGGAACATCCGGGCTACTGGTGGCGACCACGGCCGTCCCACCGCGCAGGCGCGGCGTCGGCGGAGGTGGAGGGCGGGGAGGGAAGGAGGAGCGCGGCGCGCGGGAGCGCCAGACTCGGGGAAGAGGAGGAGGAAGACGAGGGGGTGGGAACAAAAGTTGTCGAGAGGGCGGGGCCGCGGCCGGAGTCGCCGCCGGGAGGGGGCGAGAGAGGAGCTGCGTAAGGGAAGGCGCCGGGGACGGGAGGTGAGGTGAGGCGAGGCGACGCGGGGGTCGCGGTCCCTGTGTGGGGCGCCTCGGCGGGACGTTCACCTGCCGCCCCGGGGCTGGGGGGAGGAAGCGCCCGGTGAGGGGTGTTGGCCGCGCGCTGGGCTATTGGGGCGCGAATTGCCGTCTGCCGGCGGCGCTGAGGCGGCGAGGGGCCGGCCCCTGCTCACCCAGCGGCGCCCACCCGCGGACGGGGCTGGCGTGGGTGCGGTGCGGGAGTGAAATCCCTGCCAGGGGTGGCGCGGGTGGGGGTCTGAAGCAGGTGGCGGGGCGAGCCACCGGCCCGGTCCCCGTCGGTTGTGTAAGCGGAGGGAGCGGGCTGTCCCCGGAACGGGCGCGGGGTCTGGTGCGGGGACGGGGCGAGCTCCTGTGTGCGGAGGGAGCGCGAACGTGAAGTTAATGTGTAACGCGGGAGTCACATGCCCACCAGCCAGTTTTCCTGGAGTGTTTTCAAAGACTGTCTGGAACAGGAAATGCCAGTACAGGTAGTATAGGACTGTTTGAAATTTAATCAGTTTACAGCATTCGGAGGCTGTGTTGTTGGCTGTGTTCATACAGCCCGAGTTTCACAGGCACGGAGGGAGCTGTATACAAATTGTCTGCTTAGCATCTGATCTGAGCTTAAATTTATCCCTTACTTTGATTTTCAATGCAAATATTTTAAAATCAGCTTTTCAGAGGAAATACAGCTTGTTCTCCTGGCATATATTTTTCTCTTCCCAAAATAAGTGAGTTTTACATATCTCTTCTTAATGCTTTATTTTGCATATGTGGAAAAAAAAACACCCACCCTTGCTTAACTTTGAAGCTACGAGGATTATTTTAAGAGTAAAAACTTAATCATGTGAATAGTGTTATGCCCAGTTTATGATGCAGTATGCTCTTTCCCCTCAAGGCAATGGAAATTGCCTTGACTGACTTTATTATTAACTGTCCTGTTCTTGTAGAAAGAAGGGGTGATTTTAGGTATCAAAATAATGAGAACTCATGTTATAATCTGAAAATAAATTGGATTCATCAGATGATACATAATCCTTTATTTCCTTAACAAATTGTTGCAAAGTTAGATGTATTTACTGGTTGTTTTTTTTAAATATCAAATTACTGGTATAAAAAGTTATTATCCAGTGGGATGGTGACAGTAAAAACACCTAAAATATGCACTTGACTTTCATATCAAAGCTTGATAGTGCAGAATCTTTTTCAGTCACACAGTGTGCCTGATGTACTACTGACAGAATTGTTTGGGTATGAGACCCATAGGACTTGAGGGTCAAGGTATTGGCACTATCACGTGTTTCAGTTATATTGCTTTCCCAGATCTTGATAGCAACACTTCATAATTTTTCCTTGGTTAATGCCTCTTAAAACAGTAAAACAGTTTAGTCACTTGAAGGACACTGTGATGGGAATTAAGCCCATTCAAAGAGTTCTTCAAAAACATCCTCATGGTTTAAGCAGAAAAAAGTTGGAGTTTTTCAGGGCTAGGTTAAATGATGATGGGTTGAGGCTGAAATAGGGAGACGGACTAGATCAGAATTTTAGATGTGCAGACTAAGTGAAATGTTTTTAAATAGGTTTGTACAGATTTGTTTGTGAATGAATATATGAAATGTAAAGGTTTAGAATATCCTTTTTTTTTCAAGCCTATAAAATATGGGTGGTCTACCATTCCTTGTAACTCAGTTATGTAGTTTTTCCTGGTGACTTAAGAAATCAGAAAGCTTTTTGGGAAGGAGCAGAACTTGGTATTTTCCACTTCTGTTAATGCTCAAACATCTGTACAGAAAACTTAAAAGCAAGGTTACAGTTTGAACATGCAGTGAATCTAGAATAAAAAGGCAAGTGTGAGAATTATTCAAAGATACCTTCTATATTTTTGAGGCTCAGGAAAGAGTGCATGCTAATCTTTGAACAAAGCACTTTGTAAAGGAGTAGGAAGATGGAGAAACAAAAATCTTCTCTGTAATTTCTGTGTGATGATTCACTGTAAACACTGGCCCAAGTCATGGGTTCGGAATTTGTGTTCTTTAAGATCTTTACTCAGAGTTCCCATTGTAGCTATTTCTAAGGTTGGTTCGTAGTTGTAAGAGCCCAGAGATGCTGAGCTATGAACCTGTTGTTTTGTTTTTGATGCAAACAGGAAAGTTTTTATTGGAACCACTTAAAGAAAAAATTGTATACTTACACAAAAGCTGTCTAGGATAGCATCTATGCTTCTGGTTCCCCCATCTTGAAAGGATGCAGAGAAGTATGACGTGCATAAGCAGTGGTTTGGCATATGAGGGACAGCTAAATGCATAAGGGCTAGAGAAAAGACAATAGACATCTTTAAAATAGAAAAAGACTGGGTTTGAAATCTTCTGAAGATTTTAAATAAGATTGGTTGGAACATTTTCTAGAAGTGATGACTGTCAACCACTCCTTTTTCTTTTCGGGACTCCTTGATTTGGTGACTGAGGCAGAAAGAATGTGTTGGACTAATACCACTGTCTGGCATACTTGCAGATGGCCTGCAAAAAAAAGGCTAATGTGCACTGCTGGGAATGTCTTTTTTTTTTTTTGTCTTGTTTTTATAGTGGTATTCATGTTTCATGTTACGTATGTTGCAAGTAAATGCTATCAATGAAGTGTGGCTTTTTTTCTCTATCTGATGTTTCAAATAGTGAGAACTTGCATTGTTATAAACATCCTTCTTTGGCAGCTTTTGAAGGGAGTAGTATCATTTTCAAAGACAGACTAGTGACTACTCAAAACATCAGGTGTATCTTAAAGCAAATGAGATCTGTTGACATATACAATTCAATAGAATATATACAGTTCAATAGAATGATAAAGGTGTAACGGGACACAATTTACACAGCAACCAAAAAAATTATGCGTCAGCCCTATTGGGATGGGTGTAAGAGTTTATTAATTTCAAATTTCAGTCTTTCTCTACATTTTTAAAGCAACTTCAGTGATGTTGGGTGTGTGCTTGTTTTCAAATGATTGCAATCTCCAGTATTGTCACAGTACAAATGAGATTTTTGTTCTGTTGACAAAACTTGGCAAATTTAAATTACAAGCTTTTGAGGTGTGGAAAACACTCAAATTCTTGCGGTTGCAAGTTCTTGAATATTTGATGAATGTCATTTTGTTGAAGAGAAAGTAACCACGGTCCTAATAATGTTGGCTCACTGCAGAAGACTCTAGTGATTTCCCATCTTAAGTTCATTCCTTTGCAATACATTTAATCACTCTTCCTTCCGATTTTTATTGCCTTTTATCTAAATTCCTACGTTATAATCTGTATAAGTTTAGAAATGGATTTACTAGAGCTGTCAGACCACCGGATTGGTTGCCAGACTCAGCACAGAGGCGTGAGCTGCCAGCAGAAGCACAAAGCTGTCTTGCTTAAAAGTAATCTCAGTATTGGACATGAGAAGGGTTTGCCATTAGTCATTTATGCAACACACTGAGAGTAGTTGAAAAATGAGGCTGAGAAGATGTAGATAATGATTCTTTAGCTCAATTTCAGAGACACATGCAGTCAACAACTTTTGAACCCATTGGCAGGTTTCCACCCAATTTGACAGAAGGGATGGAAGTCTTGAAGATTATTATATACTTACGAAGTGCATGAAAACAGGCAGCTGGTTGGAAGAGAGAGACCTTGTAAGAAGACGTAAGGAACAGAGTTGACATATTCTCCAACTAGGGAGAAAACTGTGTGAAAAACTCAGTCATGAGACATAAAACTCTCAGGAGCCAGAGACTGATACTTCCAGTATTCACAGGACCAACTGTTTGTCTAAATGGATATCAAAGATGCCTGAACACAAACATGCTTGTAAAAAGTGATCTGTTTTACTAAAACAGTAACTGCGCTGATTTCTAAGCTAATTTAGTTCTTCCATTAAAAAGACTGCACTAGCTGCAGTTACTTATATGCTAGTGTATACCACCAGAACAGGTAACAACATGTGTTTTTGCCAATTAGTGTGTTTGTTGTTCTGAAAGCTATAAAGGCAAGTGCCAGAAATTTGTGACAGGCATATATTTTGTCCTATGAGGCTGCACAATTGAGGATAGCCAGGTGCTTGATGAGATCATTGATAACTGAAGAATAATGACTGAAATTAGGAAAGGTAGAAGAATCTATGGTTTGAGAGTGCATAGCCCTTGTTTAGTGTCTCTGGTTGAGAACAGTCACCCAAAATTGATCCCATCAGTCTGAAGGGCAAGAATATTTCTTTAACTCTCAGCTGCTAGAAGTCTCAGGGAGCATGTCAATAACACTATGTGAAATAGCTGGTTTGCTTAAAGATTGCACCCGTTGAAGACTCTGTGTGTTTCAATGGCTTATAATCTATCTTCACCCACAGCTTTGTCAAGCCAAGAACTTACAAAGAACTGGTAAATCCCAGTGGCTGATACATGCTACTGTGCTCTTAGCAGTGCTGTCTCACCACAATATATAAGAACACTCTTCAGTTCCTAATTACTGTCCAATAAAAAGTCCAAAAAGTGTTGAATTTAGGTTAAGGAAGTCAGTGGTCTGAGTCCCAGTCTCTAAAAGCTTAATCAAACATTATGAGAGGTGGAAGGAACCAAGGTTGATCAGCAGCATCCCTTCTCTGCTTTAGGGAACAATCTACAATGAGGGTAGGTTTGTCAGCAGAGGAATAATACTCTTGGGGGCCGATCCAAATCCAGAAAAATTTGCTGTGACTAAAGAGCATACATCCTTGCCAGCATCTTCCACAATAGCTTTCTTTGATCTTGGCTTTTTTCTTTCTTTCTTTCTTTTTTTTTTTTTTTAAACCAAACTTTGAGATATTTGACCAACGTAAATTTCAAAAGATGGTGCTATATACTTTCTTTCCTGTGATGACAAATCGATGACAGCAGCTAATGCCATTGGGCACCATTGGGGGACTTGTCTACAGTGCCTCTCTTACTAGTGAGCTAGTGAGTAAGAAGCTGTGCACCATAGTATTTGATACAGGGTATTAATGGAGAAAGGAAGGGAAGTGCAACTTCCTACTCCAGGCTAGGACTTACTAGTCAAGTTGGCCAGAGAATTGAGTGTCAAGATAGTATTATTTTACAGCTACTGTCTGTTCCTTGGGTTCACTGTGATTGCTTCAGGGGAGAAAGAATAGTAGATAAAACAAAGGGACTAGAAGGCTCATTTAGTGCCAAGTTCTATGTGAAAAGTATAAGGACAGAGAGATCTTTTAAATTGAATAACTTTCTGATGTAGTAGTCTTGTTTTTTCTTAAATATTTGACACATCTTTGAATTGCTCGGGGGTTATGTTTAGTTCGACATAAGCAGTTTAAAGAATGCATTTATAAAAAGTATAGTTTGTTAAGGTTTCCAGTATAGTTTTTAAATCCTCACTTCTGATCTTTCTAGGGTTGTATCTAAATTTTCAGGAAAAAGTGTACTTAAGTTGTGGGTAGTTAACAGAGGCCATATGAATATAATATCACAGTGCTTTGGAAAAATAATATCTGGCCCAGATATGAAAACTGTACAATGAATATA
The DNA here is from genome assembly GCA_025769975.1 of Gallinago jamesoni. NCBI lineage: Eukaryota > Metazoa > Chordata > Aves > Charadriiformes > Scolopacidae > Gallinago > Gallinago jamesoni. The sequence goes on from JAOQGH010000032.1 coordinate 5,398,155, forward strand.
TTCTGTAATATAATAGAATGTGATTGTGTGTGCTTACTTGGTGTGAGAGTTGAAATTGTTTGTATTTACAGCTTTGTGCATGTGAAATTGAACAGCAAGTATCTTAATGTAGTGTAACAGTAACATAGAGCTGATCTAGAACCATTTTTTATTAAATTCCTGCAGTGAATCATTTTACTGAAACCCAGCCCAATAGCTAAACATTTAGTGCACGGGATGTTTGTTCCAGGGCGTCCCTGAAATGCAAGGCAAAATGACTTTCTAGATGTTCTTTGTCTTAAATTGTTCTGGAAAAACTCTAGTTTCCAAAGCAGCATGTATTTTTCTTAGCAGTTAAAACACAGACTAGGTAAAGTCAAAGATTCTTCTCCCCCATATCCATGCATAAATCTGTTCACAAACATGGGGAAATTGTGCTTGAAAGTATGATAAGAAAGAGACAAAAAAGTTGATGGAATCTCTTCTACCCTTGTGACTTAATATAAGTAAATCCCAAGGATGAAAATGAGAACTAAAGGTAAAATTTTTCTGAATGTTTTGTACTTTTTGCCTGGTGGTCTTAGGGGTTTCACAGGTGTGTTTCTAGTAGCTATTTTCCTTTTCAATTAAAGAAAAAAAAGCACAAATGTTCCCCAAATTTAACGTGAGTTTGGGTCTATCGTTATACTTTTCCTCAGATGAGAAAATAACTTGCTTATAAAGCAGGGATTCAACTTCTCTTCTCTTTTTTTTTTTTTTTTGGCTGGAAATGAATCCTGTCATTCTTGCCTGTTCTTGGATTTCTTTTAATAACCAACTGTATTCCAACATCACAGTTGAAGATGTGTGATCTGTTTTCAAATGAAACTTAGATACTGCAAAAAGACAAGTTTCTGGTAACTTCTGTATTTTATCATTGACATGCAGTCTACCTTTTCCTCTATTTTCTTCCCTTATTTTGTCTGCTATTCGCTGAGCGATCTTTCCATTGGATGCAGAGAGCAGGGGCCAGGCTAGCTGAATTGTCACTGTTGGTGGGGTACCACTGTATGATCAGTTTTGGAGATCACGGGCTTAGTGTATTCAGTAGGGAATTTATTTTACATCAGGAGACCACGACAGCAAGTCTGCTGTTTCTGGGTCAGAACTCTATTGATCCTGTTGCTCATGTCTACTCCAAGGTAGGAACGCAGTGAAGGACATCTTAAGCATGCATTGGAGTGCAAATAGACTTAGCACCTTTAAGGCTGCCACAGGCCGTCTGTACTGTTCCCGATCTGGTCTCCTTCCTGGTTTTCCCCCTTCGGTGTACCCAGTTTGATATTGCTGATTACCAAAAATTCATCTTCACTTCAGTTTTGTCTTCTGGGACAGTAGCAGGAGGGTGGAGAAAACCATACGTAATTCTCCATATGGGGAATTGTATGAAGTGGAATTAAGAATTCTGTATTGCCAGGGCAACGCGTGCTCAAGAAGGTCTTTCTGTGACAAAAATGTTTTAGGCCGGAATGGATCTAGAAATCAGAAATCAGTAGAAAATGTTTGATGGTTGAAAGAGTTGCATTTAAGATTCTTCTGGGGTTTTGTTCTTAAATCATAGTTATAAAGTTATTTTTAGGAATTAAAAGTGATAGTAGAAGACTTTGTAGCCAAGAAGACTTTGGGCCAAATTATGCTTCATATTACTAAGTGTTTATTACTAATGTGTGATACTGGCTTCCTGAATATATCTATCTATGTGCATACATATGTATCTGATAATAAATAGCTGTACACCTTAGATTTTTTCCTTGGCTCCTCTTTATTCATCTTTACTGTAGTGATTCGTTATTTTCTATTTCTGTACTGTACTGAAACTGCCTAATGAAAACACTTGTTAAAAATATTTTCTTTCCTTTAATTGCTCTGCACAGATCATGTTATCACTTCTGCATAACTGACTTCAGAGAATCTTTAATCTTTCTCTGTGTTAATTTTTGTTTTACCTTCACCTCTGTCCCTGTTTCCTTAAGCGTGTGGTCCTTTATAGAAGAGTAGTTGTTATGCTGTGGAACACTTTAACTTTTATGTGGAAAAAAACAAACAACTTTGAAGTTGATACTCTGTTTAAATAATTTCCAGTTACTAGCTACATATTTTTCTTTTTTCCCCCCTTTTTGGGTTTATTGAAGTGAACATAAAGAAAACAGAATTACCACATGATATTCTGTCAAGGTCATTTTCCAGTTAGATTTCAGATTCCTTGCTCAGTTCTGTCACAAATCACACTTACCGTTTCCAGTATTATTAAATCAAATTACTCATGGGTGAGATAAACTGTAACAAACAAAAACCATCTGCTTATGCATGGGGCAAAAGGGACTTTTGTTTAGGTTCCAGTTATTGATTTTTTTTTTTTTATAATGCATGCAATTACCAGTGTTTATTTTAAATAAAGGAGAATGGTGTTAGCGGTGCAAGACTTTCTGCAGGTATTTTTGAAAGTTGTGTGATTCGTTTCTGTGGTATCCCAGCTGAACAGTGTTTGAGCTGTAGAACTGTTTGATGTGAATATATTGTTGCTTATTCTGAGCTGGGGAAAGTTACCTTTAGTTTATACAGCTTTCCAACTACAAAATGTTTTGTGGGTTTTTATTGGGGTTTTTTGTTGTTTTGTTTTTTTTAGTCTCGATCACCAATCTTGAAAGGCTTGAACAGTGGAAAAATTGTAGTGAGAAAGCTGCAAGATTCGAAGTATACCAGTACCTCTTTAGTATCTCACATGCTTGTAAAATATAAAGTGAGTATCTTGGCTGTAATGTGAGGCCTAAATTTCACCTTGTTTTTGTTTTTTCCAAATATGCAGCCTTAATCGCTTTGGTCTATTTAAGTTTATTCTGTTATGCCATTACATCAAATGTTGATGTGGATGATGTAGTAATGCCAAACTGATTGAATAATCCACTGTTGTGAGATGATCACATCATGGGCTTTACTTGTGTCTTTGGTGATGTTCTGGATAATGAGTCATTTAACCGTAAATATCTACCTTCAACGAGAGAAACAACTCTTACTGTTGGAATTTGAAAATCTTGCAATCAGTTACTGGGGCAACTACCAGAATGTTCTTGCTCTGCTATTAGCTATGCTTTTCTGGATGCTTTAAGAATGCAATTAAGTTAATGGCGTATTTATGTAGCGTGTGCTAGGTAGTACAAAATTTCGAAAGCTGAGTTGTAGCTGAGTATCTATAACATCTTATTAATCTTAAGGCAGAGAAATACATACCAGTTCATGTGACTTGCTGGGATATTTAAACCAAAACCATCTCAGGCTTTCTAGTGCTGAATAAAAATATTTATTTCTTAGTAGTCTTTTTATTAGTCTTCAGGATTGGAAGTTAGAATAACTTGTGTTATATGGTCTTTTTATAAGCTGTTGCATATTGTTACAGAACCTTTACAATAATTTTATTGTGGTCTTAAGAGGTGTAAGTTGGAAGATAATTGATTATGACAGATAATTTAATTTTTCTGCCTTAAAACTAATTTTTAGGTGGCAATCGTTTCTTCCTCTTCCCTGATTATTGCATCTGCCATTAGATTAGGAGGGTTTTTTGGCCATGATCTCTTTTCTGATTTAGGTCTTTAACATTTTGGGAAATTCTATTTTTATATCTTCTGTTTTTTTCCTATTTCAGATTCACTGGAAAGAGAATGAAATAAACATGGAGTCTTCTAAGCTGGAATATATTTTATGGGTCACAGCTAGAAGTAAAAAGAAGATGGAACGAAATGAGAGAATAGGAGTATAACGCCTGTCAAGAACTTTCCATTTTTGTGATTAACTTGAGATATAATACAACTAATGATTTATAGTAATACTTTACTGATACCCCTGGAAGGAGAAGTCAGTTACTGTGCGACTTGCTTAATAAGAACTTTTATTCTAATAGCTTTTAACATGCTTTAACCTTAAGTGGACATCTTTTTATTTATTTATCTTTTTTTTTAAGTCAGAGTTAAAAGATTTGTATAGCTCTATTTCAACTGAGACTGGTCCTGATAGATGGCTGACAGCTGCTTATGGAAAGGGGACTTATGACTGTGAATGGTTCCTGTTGAATAGAGTTGGATGGAATGCTATGACTTTTGAGCAATTCTCTTAGGACCTTCTTTGCCTTTCACCCATCATATCCTTAAATATTTAACTGTAAATATTGCAATTATAAAGTCCAAAAAATAATGGCATGGGTGAAATTCTTAAGAAAACCTGGGGGTAACCTTGGAAAAGTTTATCAGCCTGGAAGTATATTGTCTCTGGCCCCTACAAAAGGCTTATTAAATGAACCCGGACAAAACAGCTGCTTTCTTAATAGTGCTGTTCAGGTAAGAAAAGAACTTTATTTGTAAAACAGTTCTGGTTTTGTAGCAACTTAGATGGTCATAGTAGGGGAAGTGTTCTCTTAGCAATGTTGGTTTTACTCTTTGTGTTGCAGTACATGTATTTTATAGAAAAATACAGCACGTTTTTGAACAGTGTTAAATTCAGTTCTCAGTTAAACTTCTTAATGATTCCAAGTAAGACAGAATAGCATGTGTTTTTAGAATGGACTTAACTGAAAAAAAAAGTGGCTATCGTAGAAAAAAGACTACTGTGTGGAAGTAATTTTATTTAGGATTTAATTTTAAGGAATTGATTGAGAGTATTAAATACTTAATTTTGAAAAAAAAATGACAGCATATTATTTTGTTTGCAAGCATTAAGACTATCAGAAAATCTTTCTTTTTGTATTTGGAAACATGACACACAACATTAAAACTTGCTGCTTGAATTTAAGTTTTCTGTCAAGTAACACTTCTATTGCTTGGCAAAATTTACAAAACGCTTCTTATGTGGGATAACCAGTACTTGTATTGAATAGGACACTATTTTTATTAAAATACCATTTTTTCAGAATTAGCACATGAGTCTTTACTGGGGCATATCAGAAGGTGCATGTTTAGTCAAAAGCTTTCATTCTAATCTTAGGAAAGATACACTTCATACCAAAGAAATATGACTTAGATTTCTTTTTACTGTTCATACGCATGCTTATTACAACAAGCTTTTTGCATGTGTTTACTTACACACTGTTCTGTTTTTGTATGAGCTGTAATTGGAAAAAGTATTGGCTCTTTAGATCTCTCAAGTACAGTTTAATAGTACAGTGACATTAGCATGATAAAAAATTGAGCTTTTAAAAGCCTACTTGCTTAATTCTAGTAGAGCAGTGCTTGCCTTTCCACATTGCCTACAAGTCAGAATACCAGGCGCAGTTTATACTATAGTCTTTTTTAATCTGGAAATCAACAACAACAAATTTCTAGGATGTGTAAATAAAGAGCAGAACAACATATTTTTTAATGCTTAGATTTTGGACCTGATTGTTTTCAAATTGTACAGACTTGTTTACCAAACTGAGAGAGCTTAATAGATGTGTAGACTTCCTAAAAAAACCTGTAAGCCTTAAAAATGGTATGGATATAAACATAGGAGAGATATCTATGTAGTGTGTATGTCTGTGGTATCAAAATATTTTTAAAATAAAAATGTACAATAGATTTAGTAGAATGAGTGTGCTGTTTTACATTCAATAGGAACAGCATGACCTATATTCTGTTACAGTTTTGCTAATTTCCCTGAGGGTACCCTAAAATTAAACCCTAAGTCATTTTTAGTTATAGTTTCAGACAATCCTACTACACAACCTACCACTGTTTATTGAATGGTGGCTGATGATTGGCGACTACCCTTTTACAAGGAGGAATGTGTTCCTTTCTTTTCTTTTAACCTCTGTTCAACCTTCAGAACTGAGGTTCAGACATTCATTTTCAAATGCATCCTAATTAATTTTAGCTTCTATATTTATAGATAGGAATTATTGGGGGGGGGGGGGGATTTGCAGCTGTTGTGTTACTGTGCCACTTGAGAAGTCATTTTTGTTTTGTTTTTTAAAATTTCTTTTTTAAATGGACAACTTTCTGAACTGCATTGATTGTGTACTGAGGACATTAGATACTGAGTAGCTAAGCTGACGTTACCTTTACATAGAGTACTTACATAAGTTAGAAATTTACTGATTAAGCACCAGGATTATTTTGATCTGTGGAAAAACAAATGTATTTCAGCAATCATCTTATAAAAGACAATAAGAATGTAGTATACACTTAACCTGAAATGCATTATACATAGCAATTCAGTTTCCGTGTTTCCATCTAATTTCTTTTTTTTTTTTTAATTATTTTATTTTATTTGAAAGAAGGCACGGAAGGAGGGTGAGGGAAAGAGAAATGAAGTAAACCCTATAGCTGCCTACCTCTTACGTAAAGCCGTAAGAAGGCTATTACAATCTTTGTGCACAGTTTAGCTTGCTGCTTGTTTCCTTAAGAGTACTTCAGTTCTTTTCCCACACAAAGTACATTGTTTGCCATTGTTTCAAAAAGCTTAAAAAAAGAGATCTAAATTTTGAGTGGTGTTGGCGAATGTGAACATTCCACTTCCACAAGTTATCAAACTGCTACAAGAATTATGGTCCTTTTCCGTTAATGTTTGTGCTCAAGTTGTAGATGTTATGTGAAATTAAAAAAAAAATGAAAATCTACTCTGTTGCTGTGTTAAATGTAGAACCTTCAGAACTCATTACTTATTTTCTGTGAAACTTTGTTTTTGTAGGTATTATGGCAACTTGACATATTTCGACGAAGTTTAAGAGGTTTAACTGGACATGTGTGTCAGGGAGATGCGTGCATATTTTGTGCTTTAAAGGTAAATAATAATTTTTGGAAGAATCACCTTTCAAAATGAGGGAAGAATATTTTAACTAATTTACTCTAATTTATATCCCCATTGTACATATGCCTGGGTGATTCTAAGTCATTCTTGTGTATAGAAACACTTTAGATTTAAGAACATTTGTAACATGTTTGCAACAGAAATATTTTCTTGTGTTTAAGGAAGAAATATTACAGAACACAAATTTTACAGTCTGCTTAAACATAAAACTTCTGTCTACTAAAAGACAGTATAACTTATTTGAAAATTTCTAGCTAGCCTCTCAACAATTTTTTTTTCTTTTCTTCTATTCGTATGCATATGCTTTTGTTCTTTCCTGTAACGTTTGAATACGGTTCTTTTACAATAACTATATTACTGTCTGATAAAGTCTCAAGATTGTGTTCTTACTCAGTAGCTGCTGGTAGTGGTGCACAACTTAATTGTTCAATTTGTCAGTAATGAAAGACAGGTAGTGGAACTGGAAAGCTAATGAAAGCTGGCAACTTTTAGTGTTTGAAAATAAGTCGGATCTACATATCTTCACTAGCACATGAAACATGCTTCAAACGCAAAGTTTTGTAACTCGTCTGAAGTCTGGGAACAGATGTCGAATTCTGTTAGGTTATTATTACTTTTACTGCACTGGTATTTGGCTGCCTTCAGTTACTAGGGAAAGAGCTCTTAAGCATGATATCCCTGTTTCATTGAGTTCAATGAAAAATGTATGGTGGTTTTTTGTTGGTTTTTTTTTGTAGTGTGGACTCTCTGCTCCTACTGCAATATACAATAAGGACACTTTTGACATTCTGATACAGAACTATAGATGTATAGTCAAATACAGTACTAGGTATGATTTACAGAACTGGGAATTGCTCATCTGGAGGGAGCTGAAAGAAACAACACTATTGGAAAATGTAGTTAGTTGTGTAAGTGGTTTTTGACAATGCTAGATTGTAGGGAAGGAAAAGCCAAGTATTTTAAGAGTTTATTCTCAGGGAGTTTCACAGACCAAACTTTGTTACTAAAGAAGTGTTTCAGGCAAGAGTTGTTTGCAGTGACATGTATTTAATCTTTCAGGAGGTGTATAATCTGTGTATCGTGTAGGTTTTTTCAGCCATTTTTAGTGTTTATCATGATTGCAGTATGGTACAGATGGTATTGAATGTGTCATCTTTTTTCCAAACTTGTTTTTTTTTTTAAAGGTGTAATTTTATTTCTTTGGTTAAAATGGTTAATTTTAAGAGGCCAACAAGTTGAAGTGGGCTGAGACTATGCAAATTCTGACTAACTTCCTGAGACACTTATTCCAATCTTTTTACAAGCTCTTGACTCTTCAGAACTTTGGGCTTTTTGTTTCACTGTTGTTTTGATGCACATCATGTTCTTTGGTGTGCTGGCCACTTGATCTTATTAGTACATAAAGTCCAGACTATAACTTGGGCATACCTATGGTTTCAGATAAAATCTTTTGTCTGTCTTGGGATGACAGCTTTAGTTTCCTGGAGTTTTGTGTGTATAATGATTCATGTTCATATCTGATGCCATAATACAGAGTAAACTTCCTGGCTTTTCCTTTTGATTTGACCCATATTACATGTGGAATTCTGGTCACGTACAGTCTCTCTCGTTCAGTGCTGCGCTGGGAACACCTTTAAGAAATGAAGAGAAATTGAAGGGTGACAATTGTTGGAATGTATGTGTTACACTACATACTCTTAACAACTAATCATATCACTGAAATTGTAGTAAAAATAATTTAGCAGCTTCATTGTTCTCAGAAACACGAAGAAGGCATTGCTCGTGGTGTGTTGCAGTTGAGCCTGTGAGTAATGAATCATTTCATTCTAATGGTGCACTTGAGAAGCCCAGGTGCTTCTTTTTTTTTCCGGCACAACATACCACTGGCTGTACCTTAATACGCTTTCTCTTCCTGTAGTTTTTGGGGCTTCAGTACAAAGTAAGATAGGGTTTTTTTATTACTTTAAGTCACCTTCCAAAGTAGTACACTAGCTTCAGCTGCTACACAAGGCTGCTGTAATTTAGGACTTGAAATTTTCTTTATTCTTTCAAGTATCTGTTCTTGAAGGATTGATTACTCCCATGATGCATCTTGTGTGATTTATCTAAATGGCTTACTCTACCTGAATATTTTGCCTTGCCTGGACTGTCATATCTTCCTATTTTTATATATTCCCAAGAATACTGATTAGAAGTAGTTAGAACAGAATTAGTGATTGTTTTAACAGATTAACAGTGATCTTTATAACTCCATGGCCAGTAACATAGGTATTGAAGGCAAAACATTGTGGTTAACTCATTTGGAAGCATCTATCGTCAGTCATTATGTACACAACTAGTTTTGCTTTTTTGGCATTTTAGAGATACTGGTTGAGTGATTCTGATTGTTCTGTGTTCAGAACCTGGGGCATTTTGATTTTCATGCACTCTATATGCTGGATGAGGACGTGTTTCAGTAACTTGTTTGTGACATGGGTTGGTTTTTTTGGGGTGTGGTTTTGGGAGCTTTTTTTTTTTGTGGTGGTCTTGGGCTATTTTAACCCTTCTTACTTGTTCGCCAGTAAGGAAGGACATTTCTATCTTTATCAACCTCTCCTATAAACTAAAATCATAGCAAATAAATTCTGGGTTATTCCAGCTCAATCCATTATCTTTTTCTTTTGGTCGTCTTTTGAGAGTTAAATATGCTCTTTTCTCTGGATATCACTGGGGTGTGACTCTGACTGTACAGACCACTAACATGAGCATACATATCTGCATAGCTGCTTATCTCTGCTTTTTTTTTTTAGCTGGATATGTAAGGCTCTGTTGCATACCAAAAGTGACCTGGCAGCCAAAATGAGCAGTGATAAATCTTTTCAAAGGAGAGTTAACTTGTATTACCAGATCTGTTAAAAACTTGATTTTGAATCCTTACATTGAGATATTTACTGTAATTTTTATCAGCAGTCCATGCTTTTTGTTATGAGAGGGAAGTTTAAATATTTGATACTGCGTCATGTTTAAAACACTACCTTCTGTTAGCACTGGAAATTTGCTTATCTGTTGTACCTTTTCCTTCTGCTTTAATAGATTATTATTTTTTTTAACCATAGGAGATCTATGTGAAGAATCTTATCCTTATTTATATTTTACATGGCTTCGCCTGATTTGTTTTGCCTTTATTCTCTTCATTTTTTTCTAAAGTTTGACTTGGAATTCTTGAACAGTGAAATACACCCTTTAATATCTGCAAATGTTTTCTCATTCATTTAATGGCTTTTTACTTTCAGTTGTTTGAAAATCAGCCTCCCTTACTTGCTAAATACTGAAGTCATTTGCATACACATCTCTGCCAGAAAGCAGTAGTCAACTATTTCTTCTGGGAAATAAAGAAAAAATCAAGTGCAACTTATTCTCGTGTTCTGGAACTGCAGATACTGAGCTGTTCTCTTCCATTGTGTGCACTGGTCCAGTAGAGAGCTGGTTTCATATCAAAGATTTATCAGCATTCTGTCTAATTTATGGGAGTTTCTTGCATATCCATAATTTAATTGATATGCTCCAGTCTGAAGTAGTAATGTAAATGTTACGTTATTTAATGAATGATGGGTGTTAGACTACCACGAGTGGTATTACATTATGCCCTAAGAAATACACACCATCTGTAAAGATGTGATATGTATGCATGAACCACTATTCCTGGGATCAAATTTTAAAATTTGCATAATTACAGACTAGAGCTTGTGTTGCTTCTGGGAGCCAAGTCAATCACCTGCATTTTTATGAACTTCTATGGTGTTTTTCTGCTGGACCAAAGTTCACTTTGGTAGCATAACTTCTCATAAAGGAATGAGTAACAGAACAGAGAACCTAAGTAACTTTAAGAGAAAACAGTAATTTCTGAAGTTGTAAAGATTTATAAACTTTTTATGTATTGCTGTTTCGTCGTGCTGCATAAGAACTGATGTAGTTGTATAGAGCCACATTGTGTGGTCAAGTGGCTAAGGAAGCTAAGTAATTGTATTTCTTTCTAGGCCATTTTTTCACAATTTCAACACAGTCGAGAAAAAGCACTCCCGTCAGATAATATGAGACATGCCCTGGCAGAAAGTTTTAAGGATGAACAGCGTTTCCAGCTTGGTTTCATGGATGATGCAGCAGAATGCTTTGTAAGTATTCTATGTTAGTTGTGTAGAATTACTTTAAGTTTGTGGATGCCAAGCTGGTCTGTTTTGATAGCTTCAGGCTCGCGGGTGGGATACATTTGACATGATACTACTGACCTTCTTTATGCCAGTTTAGGGGAGCAGGAACGTGAAGTAAGTGCCTGGTGACATGGGGTGAGGTAATCTTGCCTTTGCTCTGTACTTTCTTCCCTAACTCTGTAGCTCAGGCAGAGGGGCATGTGAAACATGGTTACTGGAAGAGGTCAGTGAAGATGATGAACTCTCAATCACTCCTAAAACTTTCTGGATAGAGAGAAGGGTTTGTCTTCACAGGAAAAGAGGCACCTACAGATTTGGATATATAGACTGTTTCTCCAAGTATTCTCTTATCACCTTTTGAAATATGTTCCATTGCAACCAGCCAGCTCATTACTGAAGTCTTCTGCAGAAGAGATTTCCATTTTCTTATCCAAGAGTGAACAAATACTTGAAGATCTTGACTCTGGCTGCAATTACTTTCTGCTTTTATGAAGTGTCTTGCTGAAAAACATGAACCATTACCTTGGCCATAAAAGATGATTCAAGATAACATAGGCTTCTTTATTAGTGTTCTTTCTAATAAGTCCTGTATTAGGCAAGGAAAATTGTTCACCATAAAAAAACCAACCAAACAAAAGTAAAACACCAAAAAAACCCAACAACAAAACCCTCAAAACACAAAACCAAACAACAAAACCTCCCAAAATAACAGGCCAGTATTAATCTTCAGACAGATTTGAAGGACAGAAAGTATGGTTGCTACTTTGACTACTTTCAGCTTTGGAAGTTTCCACAAACAAGTACCTGCCAGATGCATTTTTGCATACATAGGAAAATCCAGTGGAAAACTCCTGAAAGTTGGAGATCTTGCTATCAGGTTAATGGACTGCAGTCACAAAAGAGAATTTCGCATTAATGCTCCATCTAATCAAAATGCATTTGAACCCACGAAGTAATCAGCTGTCTGAATGATCTACCTGAATAGATTTGCTTCTTCCCATTACCTCTGGGTTTTTTTTGGCAAAAGAAGAAAATAAGTCCATGCTGATTCAGGGGCCAAACTGATGACAATCATAGTACTTTTATTTGTTTACTTTAAGGTTTAACAGTAAGACTTGGGATGGATCAGGCATGTGCTATTTATGAGCCTTTTCCATGCTTCTGTCAATGGTAATTGTGAGGGCCCATGTGCTAAACATAATCAGATGATCAGATTGATATGCATAAAAGTGTGAAGAACAACTGAGACGGGCCTGATCCAAAAAATGTTTCACTCATTGAGTGCAATGACATTAATATTGTGTTTTACTGTAAGACAGCTTTTAAAATTCTTCTTGAAGATTCACTTCATTCAAAGGTGAATGTGCTCTGGAAGAACAGTGGGTAACTTATCTAATGCTGTTTTGTTAATGTTTGGAAACCTTGAGATGATGAGAATTCCCATCCACTGGGTTTTAAATAGGGACAGAATTAAATCCACGTTAATTTTGTAGGTGGACTATTTGGAGCCAAGAGCAGTAGTTGAAATATTAAACTGTAATGTTGCTCATATATTCTGGCTTTATCAGTTCTGTTTATATTTACATTATTATTTCTATTTAGGAAAATATCCTTGAACGGATTCATTTTCACCTAGTGCCAAACAGCGAAACGGATATGTGCACTTCAAAGTCCTGTATTTCTCATCAGAAGTTTGCGATGACACTGTATGAACAGGTCAGACCTTTAGTTGATTGCTTTAACAAATACTTTTGTTTTTATGCACTCAGGACTATGGAAACAAATAATTTTTCTTTTTGTAGTGTGTATGTCGCAGTTGTGGGGCATCATCAGACCCGTTGCCTTTTACGGAATTTGTGCGTTACATTTCTACCACAGCCCTGTGGTAAGAGCTCTTATTGTATCTCACTTTTCTATATACACCCTTCCAATAATAAACAAAGCATGCCAGAGAAATGCTGCAAGTGTTAAAAATCAATGTGTATTCCTTTGTTAAAATATATTGCTGAGATGCTGTCCAAAAGTAACACTTGAATTTAAAAAGCAAGATGTGGAGAGAGCTTGGCAGAAAGTATGCATTGCTACTGTTTTACCTCTGTATCTTCTTTTTAGTATAAGATATAGTTAATTGAGAGTTGACTGAAATCTATTAACAAGGGAAATCCACAGTTGTTTCCAATTTTTTTTTGTTTTTACAGTAATGAAGTAGAAAAAATGATGGAGAGGCATGAACGTCTCAAGCCAGAAATGTTTGCAGAATTGCTGCAGGCAGCAAATACTGCTGATGACTACAGGAAGTGTCCTGTAAGTAAACAAAGATGTTGCATTACTTTAAGATACAAGGGAGAACTTTTTAGAATATTAAATCAGGCTAAAGTATTCCCCTAAAAGCAATATTGCCTGTGGCCACTTCAGCACAGTCCAGCTTAGAGTAAAAAAGCCCTTAAATTTATATTTTATTGCTCTGGTTATAGATAAATACAGTATTGTAGTTGCAAGTGGCCTGTTCAGAAAGTCGAGGTATTAGGTCTGTGTTTTACTCTTCACTTCATGTTGAACATAGAGCTAGGGGATTTTATTAGTTGGAACAGGTGTATTTTTTTGAATGAAGCTGCTTTAGTTTATCTGCCTCTCTTCCTTAAACGTTTCTGTATAAAGACTGTTAATTTAGGAACCATAGAAAAGTATACAAGAACATATAGACTTAAGCCTAAATGATGAAATGGAGAGGGGTTAAAAGAGAAATTGTGGTGGTGACTTGGAATTGTGGTGGTTTTCAGAAATTTTCTGTGTTAAGGTGGTGATTGAATGTAGAAGTTTAGCTGGTGGTGTTCATCAGAGTGGTTTTATGATGAAGAATTTTATCCTTAAATTGTTAGAAACAAGCACAGTAATTTAAAAATTGAGAATTAGAAGAAGTTGCTGAGTTGGTTTCTTGCACTATTTCTTGTCTAGTAACTTAACTTTGGACTTCCTTTTTTTTTTTAAACATCTTTGTTTTCCCTCCCATCACATATTTTTTTCCCTTTTTCTAGAGTAACTGTGGTCAAAAAATAAAAATTCGTCGTGTTCTTATGAATTGTCCCGAGATTGTGACTATCGGTTTAGTCTGGGATTCAGAACACTCTGACCTGACAGAAGAGGTTATGCGGAATCTGGCAACACAACTTTATCTTCCTGGGGTATCTGACCTGAAACTTACTATTGCTTATTCATTTTACGTGTATCTTATCTATATGTAAATATATAAGAAATATATATATATGAAGTACAATTTAACTTCAAAGCTTATGTCTACTTTTACCATTCTTTATTATGTGCTGCTTGATGTAGTGTCTGTGAGAGGGAAAAGTCTCATTAGAAGTGTTGGTCTTATCCCCAAAGTACAAAAACAAATGTGGAATTCCTAGTTGAAAATCTAGGAGTATCTTTTCAGTTTGGAATTATTCCAGAGCGTTATTGTTTTACTCTTTCAATTATGCAAAAATAAATGTTAAAATGGACCTAATAAATGCCAAAATCATTATTTATACTCATGAGAAATTGTATGATGCAACAAGATATTTAATACCAATTGCCTTGGTAACATGCCAGTAGGAAGTCTGGAAATTGAAGCTAAATATTTTACATGTATTTTAAAATATGTATAACCATTTTTACAGCTGTTCTACAGGGTTACAGATGAAAATGCCAAAAATAGTGAACTTTTTCTTGTGGGAATGATTTGCTACACAAGTCGACATTACTGTGCCTTTGCCTTTCATACAAAGAGTTGCAAATGGGTGCTGTTTGATGATGCTAATGTAAAAGAGGTAAGTATTGGTTTTACTGCTATCAAATGTAGTTATTTTTACTTTTCTAGATTGCGTCCTTCTGACACCAAGCTTAGAACAAGACAAACAAATGTCTTTATCTTAATGAACCTTAAGTTTTGTAAATAAGTTTTCATAAATTGATTTTAGAATTGACCACTAGTTGACATTTCTGCCTTCCAAATGCTGAGTGTTTCAGAATGTTAATGGGCTTGTCTACTGTTGTACTTTTTCTTCTTTCAATGAAAAAGAAGACTTAATTACTGACAGCTGTATTCATAGTGTTGATGTTCTGATTGTTAGCCCATATAATACTAGCTCTGGCCTTTTGCATATTTACATAAACTCATGTGACAAAATGTTGAATTTTAGTTTACCTCTGGAATTAGGCATTTGATACCTGTTTCTTAATAAGTTATTCTTTCCATAATTGAATTCAGTGGTATTGATAAAAGTTTTGGGATTGTTCTTTTTTTTCTTAGATTGGAACAAAATGGAAAGATGTGGTCTCCAGGTGCATTCGATGTCACTTTCAGCCATTGCTGCTATTTTATGCTAACCCAGATGGCACAGCTGTATCTCCAGAAGATGCTCCCAAGCAGATTATTCATTGGTCTCAGTGCAAAGCAGCAGGAGGAAATGGGGAGGACTTGGGTAATTAAGATTTCTTCTTTTCTTTAATAACAGTATCAACTATATTTCTGAAATGGGAATTAAAAGCAGAAGATAATTGGTTGCTTTGTTCTTACATACTATGATCAATAATTATCTACAGGGCCTCAAAAGAAAAGAGAGTATTATATATACTCAATATTAGAGCTGTTTGGGTTTGGTCTGATATGGGAATACAAATTGAGATTCACGGATAATGGGGGGAAAAAGATTTTCAGTGGTCATAGCTACATGTACCATCTGTAAATTCAGAAGAAAATAATAGTGTATTTATATAGGTGAATGTTCTTATGTGTGTACTGATGCATTTAAAATGTCTTTAAAAATGTTACAAAAAGACACATTTCTGTATTTGTATGAAGTTTTGCTTAAAGTATTTGGAGTGTGTGTTTGTATTTATATATCAGTGTACAGATATACACACAGAGATAACCAATTCAGGACTTTGAGGAAAATCAGAAGGAGCTGCAGGAATCTTCTTTTCTCAGAAATTTGTATAGCACAGGCCTCAATATATAAAAATCCAGTCTTTTGGTTTTGTAGCTTGTACTGCTGTTTTTTGATTGTTTTTTGTTTGTTTTAACATAACATGCAAGTAAATTAAATAAAAAAGGCCAATTGAATTTGACATGTTCCTCTTTACATAATGATTTAGCAATATGACATAGGCTGCTTCAGGGAAGAAAGGATTGAAGACTGTATTCCACTACAGTCTACCACTATAAATATGGCAGTATATATATAAAATATTACAGAATCATATTACCTAGCATATTGAAATGCGATGTTGTTTTTCTCAAAGGTTTTTGGTTTTTTAATCTGCAATTAAAAAGCTTTCGTATTTTTTTTAATTTACATATTGGAAACTTTAAATTAGGAAGGCTTTCATTTCTAAAGATAGATGTGTTATTTGATAGGATTTGAAAAACATTCTGCTCCTAAATCGGACCACATGAAAGAGAATGGAATTGGAGACCCTGCTAATCAAAGGAGTAATAAAAAAGTTCAGCCGGGTAACTCAGCATTCAGTAGAAGCCATATTCAAGCTAGTGGTGGTAGAGGTCCAGGTATGTATTCCTCACCCCCAAAAAACCCAAATATGTCATATTAGGACATACTTAAGCTGATAGCATTTCAGGTATGTGCTAACCTCTGAACTAGAACTGCTTCTAAAGGAAGAATTCCATCATTGACTTGAAGGAATCTTTGAATAACAACTAATGTTTAAGTAGTATCTGCCATGGAAGGTTAACTTTTCTGGAGAACTGTAAATGCAATTTTTTTTTTTTAATACCCCTCATTATTCCTGCACTAAAGTGGCTTTTAAGGCCTCAGTCCATTTCTCAAACATCTTTTATGCCTTCCAATGATGTTGGCAGTTAAAAGACACATTAGAAAATTGAAGCTGATTTGATCTTTTGGAGCATGTGGTGTGGCTCTGTGGATTACTGGCTACTTAAGGAACACTGTTCCCTAACAGTATAGTGATATGCAGCATTATCTGTAGTTCTTTATAATGATGGACTTTACCTTATGTTTGGAAAGAGTAGTAAAGAAGTTATCTTATCTATTTAAAAATCCATTCTGTCTGTACGTTAAGCTTCCAAGCACATCAAGCTGTACAAAGTCATGAGGCAGTGACTTCGCATTACTTCTCAGTGCCTTTGCTCTGAATTTCTCATACTTCTCAGGCAAAGAGATGCTACCTTCTTTTGAGATGTGTTTCTCCTCTGTCTTTATTGTTGAATTCCAAGACTTTTAAAAACTGAGAACACTTGGTTTGATTAACTCTTTTTTGATGGAGTGATGACTCAAAACCAGTCAGTATTTACCTTTTCATAAATAGAAGGATTTGTTTTCATAAGCAGTGACTCCACTGTTTTATTAAAAGTAAATCTTCGCATTTAGACAAGATTAAACTTAGATTCATTTTTTCAGTATAATTCATAAAATTTGATGTACCTAGCATATGCTTTCAGAATGGTTTGAGCATTCAGCTTTAAAAAGTAAGAGGTGTAAGACATGCTTGACATAATGCTGCTTTGGTTACTTTCATAAGCTCTGTTTCATGGACTCCTTGGACCCAAACATTTGTATCTACACATCTCATTTTCTTAATCTGTGTTTTGTAATTCATTGGTCTTTTTAAGTAGCACTAATATTAAGAACTAAATGTTCTGGTACATAAATACATTTGTGTTTTGATGATGAATGACTTTAGTAATGATCTCTGACAAAAAGTATTTTTTGCAGCTAAGTTAGGTTACAGCGATCAAAAGGACAGGCTAAAGGACATATCCAGAGAGTGTGCTCAGAAAGCTGCTGATATGAAAAACTTCTCATCCTTACGGAAAGATGCAGACAAAGGACCAAGAAAAGAGTCTGGGAGACAAAGAGGTACATTATAAAAATGTGACCAGAGAATCAATGCTTTTAAATACCTTCTAGCATCAATACTATCTGTGCAATTTTTTTCTCCTTTTAACACACTGTAAGATTGGGGGGTTGGACTAAATGATCCCCGAAGGTCCCTGTGACTCTGTGATTAGTTTCACCTTTTTCAGTAGTCTGAAATATGTACTTAATTTGTTGAGATGGTGTAAAGTATCAGTAAAATATTAATGAGAACTTTAATGCAGCTTTTTTTGTTTTCCTTCTTTAAGATTTGATTGGGGAAGATCGTTCCAGTGTTAAGTCAGGGTCTCCTCCAGTTGGAAACGGACTTAGACACTGTGCTGATCAGCGCATATACAGCAGCCAGGGAAAAGGCTCCTATAAACATGACAGTGCACCTCACCAAGCAAAGCTTTCTGTACAGGTGCTTGGATCAAATAAACCAGAAGCTTTTCCTGCTGGGGAGAAACCAACGGTCAGGACCCGGACTGATGGTGTCACTGGCTACGATACAGACACCAGTCAAGACTCTAGGGACAAAGGAAGCATTATCAGCAGCAGAAGCAGAAGTAAAGGTTGGAAACCTATGCGAGAGACACTAAACGTAGACAGCATTTTCAGTGAGACAGAGAAAAAACAGCATAGCCCAAAGCACAAGGCAAATCCGAACAGTAAATCTAAGCATGAAAAGGAGCGGAGCTTTAACCATTGGCCAAAAGACAACCAAATCCAGAAAGGTTTAATGACTATATACGAAGATGAAACAAAACAGGATACAGGAAGTCGAAGTTCACTGGATTCAGAGGGTAAAGGGAATGCTGAAAAAAGCAAAGGATTTATAGAGAGAAAAATCCTTGGCGACAGCTGGCAAATTCAGAGGACAGAATCTGGATATGAAAGCAGTGATCATATCAGCAATGGATCTGCTAATCCAGACTCACCTGTTATTGAAGGAATCAATTCAGCAGATGTCAAGAATGTTAAAGAAAGTGCTTCTTGCAGGTAATGCTAATGCTCTTAGAACTTGCATAGATTGTATTTACAGAAAAATAAGTTGTTCTAATGTTCATGTGTTGTTTAAAAAAAAAAAAAGTCAAGGAAACATGCTCTGGAACTTTATACACTTGAGGTCAGATATATAGAAAGCTAGCAAGGTATCTAGAAATAAAGGTGTGGGCAATTAAGTGTTAGGTTACCTTCACTCTGAGGCTGCAACATGAGTTCTGTTTGCCAGGCACTGAACCATATTGTTATGGCTGTGAGCCAGAACTGCTAAGCCCTGCTAAGGGGCAGGGCGTGTTAACTTGAAATAATTACTACACTTCTTTAGTTACAAGTTTTTTAGACTGTGGGTAACTTGCTGTCTGTAATGGAATACAAGTGTCTATATAAATCATACCTGTAACAATTGTACAGACAAGGAGATGGGAATGGCAGTAAGTAAATCTTGTGCTCAGCTACGTTGTTCTGAAATTCAGTTTTCTAGAGCAGCTCAGATATATATTGATCACTTGATAAGCGATTGACCTGTTTGAAAGAAATCTTTGCTGAAAAGTGTAGCATTACTAAAACTGGCCAAAAGTGTCGATAGTAGCAAATTTTTAGTAAACTTACTAAGAATTGATGTATGCTAGTTAGTAATGAGAATGTTGCCTAGAGACCTTGTGGAGTCTCTCTGTGTTGATACTGGCAACCCAACTGGAGGCAGTCCTGGGCAGCCCGCTGTAGTTCATCCTGCTTGAGTGAGAGGCGTTGGACTAGATGATCTGAAGAGGTCCCTTCCAACTTACATGATTATGCGGTGCTATGAAATACGAAGTTACCAACCTTTCACATGCACTTTTCTGTATTGTCTATTTTAAGCTGTATGTGGAATGTAGTTCCTACTAGAACCTGTACTTTGCTCTTTTTAATCTTCTTTATCTCCATAAAATGGAAGAGCAGGCTTGTGAGACCAAGCCTAGTCACACATTTGCTAGATTTGAGCAAATTTTTGGACATAAGAAAATTTATTTTACAGGGGAAGAGAACAGCAAATACTAGGAAATGAAAAGGCTCTGACTTCTCTAAGCAGAGATGCAAAATCTTAAAACTCATCTCATAAATTATTGTAGCAAGTTAATAATTTTTTTTTTTTTATTTAAACCACACAAAATACAGCTTCTGTATGAGTTAAATTTTCTTTGATTATTTTGGAAACTTCAAGAAATCAAAACCAGTCATTTGCTTAGTTCTTAGTTTCCTATATTTTGCATATAAAAGCATAAATAAGGACATAAAAATAGCCATGCCTGGATAGGGCAAAAGGTTCATCTAACATGCATTCAGTCTATACCAGTAGCCGGTAGGATATGCTTATGAAACATGACAGCAGATACAGTGGTATTTCGTAAGTGTATTCTTCTGGCCTGTTGTATTTAGCTGCTTTATTGTCTTTCTGAACTGGAGATTGAGTGTGGTGTCCACTTTCCATGAAAAACTCTTCTTACCCCATGATTTCATCTGTTCCCTTCTTTTCCCCCCCCTCCCAACAATATGCACAAAACCCCACTATACAAAATTCTTATGGGCTTTCTATTGGATAATGATATGAATATGTGTAAAGTTACTCCAAGCTTTTAAAACATGCCCAAGAGGTAATGGGATGCCTGAATACTGCCTGTATCTATTTATGAGAGAGGGTTTGATAAATTTAGAATAACTTAGTTCATTAAGAATCTGCTTTCACTGTTGTTTAAATATTTATCAAATAAAGAAAAAAAAAGTAGTTTATCTAAACACAGATGTCTTTTTGGGACTTTCAGAAGGATATTTTCTATGACTGGTTCTTTCTCTATTCACAGGCAATACCCACTAGTTCCCTTCTAACCATTCAGACTATGTCTCATAAAAACAAAGAAATACAACTGAATTACTTGAAAGTTCTTTTAGAAGATGGAAAAAATTTACTTAGAATTTTGTTCTTTGTTAGGTTCTTTCTCCATTCTTCTTGTTTCTTTCAGTATTTTTCCTGTCCTTTAAATAACAGGGGTGTGTTTGGTTTTTTTAATGGAAATATTGCCACTGTGTATCTTCTTCTGTACCTTACTCCTGGAGGAGGAAGGAGTTGCCAGGGTGTTTGTCAGCTCCCTGTCTGGATTGGTAAGGCATGGGTTTTGCTCAACTAAACCAGCAATACTTACTAAATCTGCTGATTTTTATTTTAATTATTATTTTCTCCTCTTGGATTTGCTGCTGTAATCTTCCAGTTTGAGAAAAAGTTTTAAAGTGAAAATCTGTATGAATGAAAGACCATGTGGCAAAAAAGAAGTAGCAAAACATCAAACTAGGAAAATGGACAGGACAGAATATTAGTTAACAGGTTACATGTAGCAATATTGATACTGATGAGATTTTTGCACTTTTATAAGACATAAGCTTGTCATAGTCAGATGCTGCTACGTGTTTAGCTTCAGAATATTCAGAAGCAAATACACTGAAAAATGTATTTGCTTCAGACATGAGTGATACTGCATGGTTTCCAGTTCATTATCAGTACCACATGAATAGTAGTGTTCTGAAGCACTAAAGTACTGTTTTAGGTAAAACCTACAATAAATCGAATTAAGTGTCCAGTAGCATCTTCCATTTGAAAATCACTACAGTAAACAGGTATTCAAAACTGTCACGCTTTCTGGGTGACCTCTGTTAATAAGTACTTAAAATTTTTATGATATTTTTTAGTTTACAATGAGAAAAGTATAGATAGTAGTTCTTTCTTACAGCTGACACATTGTTTTGCTATTGTTGATAACTTTGGGAACCAGCTGTCTTTATTAAGCAGGCTGATGTGATATTAGGATCAAGAAAATCTCCTTTTTATGTGCTGCATGTTAGGTATTCTGCTGTTGTACTCTAAAGTCAGGCTGGGATGATTTGGCATCCAATCTCCAGAACAAACTGGGAACAGCAGCCTCACAAAGTGTATGGTTTTTACCTGTCCATATTAAAGGATTCAGGTCTTCCCAAATTTCTCTGCATCAGCCCAGCCTTTCACATGGGGGAGCAGTGTTAGAATTATTAAAGGCCACCTCTGCTATCTTAGGTATCTTCTGTGAAGTGTGTGTGTTACTAAAAAATGTGACGATGATAACGA
Source organism: Gallinago jamesoni (assembly GCA_025769975.1). Taxonomy (NCBI): domain Eukaryota; kingdom Metazoa; phylum Chordata; class Aves; order Charadriiformes; family Scolopacidae; genus Gallinago; species Gallinago jamesoni. The sequence continues at coordinate 5,420,147 of JAOQGH010000032.1, forward strand.
CTCACTTTCAGAAAGGCAAAGTTTTTATGCTTGTATGCACTCGAGGCAATAAAGTTTGTGATCATACATCAGTAGTTTAAGCCTTCACGTTACTTGTATGCTTCTTTTACAGTGATCAGAACTTGTCAACCAAAAAAGCTGACGACGTGTTACACTCAGTATCCCAGCAGAATAGAAACTTTTATGGTAAGAACTTCAACTTGTATAAAGAATAAGAAGTATTCTAAAAATAATTTAGATGTACCAAAAGTTTATACTAACATATTAGTGTTACACAAGAGATGGACAGATTTCTGATTAGCCTTTTGTATTTTATAATTTTGCTGTGTAATTTAATGTCATGATATCTCACAAAATTGAAAAACATATGTACAACTTATCATTGTGTGTATTGGGTTTTTTGGGGGGGTGAAGTTTGGAAATTTTTTTTATTATTTTTTTACAAACCATTACCAAATATTTCAGAGTCATTCAGTTATCGGGTTGGCCGTATTGAGGTGGATTAGAAGAAGATTGGTGTGGAATTTGTGGCTGTTCTGCCTGTAACATCAGAGGTTTTTTATACTTTTTATCAGTAGAGAGCACTCTTGCTGGCTTTATCATAGCCGGTGTACTCTGTCTTTTAAAAAGGCAAAAGAAATCTGTTTTGTGGGGCTTTTTTCCTCCACAGTAAATTCCAAATTTTGTTCTTGTTCAGATTTTTAACCTTTTCAGTGAGTTTGGCTAAGGATGGAAAGTATTAATGTCCCTTCTTGGCACATTTTGATGGAAATGTGATGGAGCAGCAGTTCAGTTACAGTATCACTTTCTTCATCATGTTGAAGAAAATTGTTGTGCTATGATGGTAGCAGCAGTAGTAGTTCCCTAATTATGTGCTAGGTCATGAGTATGGATGGTGGAAGTGTACCTGTTATTAGCACCTCAGCTGTGTGCCGAGTCAAGTAAAAGCATGACACATCTCCCAAACATTTGTTTCGCACAACCTCTATCACCCAAATACGAGGCTAAAAGGTAGGGGTTTTTTGTAGCACTTGGATCTGTTCTAAATACAGTATTTTGGTGCAGAAAATGTGTTGGTTTTGGAGGTCACAGCTTCTTTATAAATTGTTAGGTAATTAGGATACAACAATTCTTCTTGCCACGCTCATCCTCTTCTAGTGTTACAAAGCATTTTCTTCATAGGTTGATAGAACAGCTTGTCCTCCCTTGTGCATGTCATATACAGCTGCCTCTTAAGGAAGTGGCCAGTGTGTAATTGCTTCTGCCTGGTGTAGGTCCTCTGTGCAAGAACCGGTAACACCATTGTTCACCAGTGTTACTTAGTGACATGACAAGAGGGAGCAGTTTTAAACTGACGAGGGTAGATTTAGATTGGAGATAAAGGAATTTTTTACTGTGAGGGTGGTGAGACACTGGCACAAATTGCCCAGGGACGTTGTGCATGCCCCATCACTGGGGGGCAAGGCTTTTAAGCAACCTGGTCTAGCGGGAGTTGTCCCTGCCTATGGGGCCATGGGTGATCTTTATAGGTCCCTTTCAGTCCAAACCATTCCATTATTTGATGACTGATTTTTGGATGACTCTATGTTGGCATAAAACATCCATTGTAATTCATTTTCACTGGGCTTAATCAATGCTTTCTTTTTTCTGTTGCTTATATTCTACCCTGAGGATGTATTTCTCAGTTTAATGTGTGGCTTGGGGTTTGTTTTGGGTGTTTTTTTTTTCTTTTTAGCAACTGTGCATGTTCCTTCCCTGCCTCTCCCAACCCACTCCCCCTCCCTCCCCACCCACCCCCCCCACCCCCCACCCCAAAAAGAAAAAGAAAAACCCAGGGTAATTTTGTTCACTCCTTGAGTTTTCTCCAAAAGCATTTCCATGGGCTTTCTTGGTGAATAGTAAGGAAGATTTTTGTTTTAAAATGTCTGGGTGGACTTTGGTACCACTTGTTTTCCTTCAAGATATGAAGCAATATCAGGAAGAAACACTTGTAATAAGGAAATCTACTTCCTTTTACATAGTAATATGTCTGTTGGGTTTTTATGAAGTTGATAAATGCTTTGGCATATAAATATTATAGGTCAGCATGAGGCCAGCCAAAATCATTATCTGCTGTTGCTGGAACAATGGAGTGGTGCTTGTACAAAGAGTCGCAATAAATATTAGGCCACTTCCCCAGGAAATGTTTGATTTTTATAGATATCATACTTCTTTTCAAATAATGTATAGTATGGTTTCTTCTAAGACTTAAATTGGGGGTGTGCCATAACGCTTTTATCTTTTGTCATTATTTTTCTGGTTGTAGAAAGAGAACTAATTTAGTACTTGTTTTATTTTGGCAACCTAAACCAAACAAACCAAAATTGATGTTCCATGGAATGCAAAGATCTGTTTTCGTGTGACACTTACTCTGCTTAAGTTCTCTATTATACTGGGCTGATACAAATGGAAAACTACCCACACTTGGATGGCAAAAAGACAAAACACGCCAGTGGCAACTACATGAAGCATTCTGTCAGAATGAAAAATAGGTGGGCTCAAACAATGTTTGAGCTTAATAATGTGTATTCTCCAGAGAGAACCCTGTACCCTTCAGTATACTTAATGTATGATGCATGTTGAAAGCTTTTTCTTTTAAAAAGTTTGGTGATTCCAGGTGATCCTTAGAGTTGTCATAAATCATTGATGAGAAGATCCCATCTATTCAGTTATTTGAATTCAGTAACTAACTTTTGGATAGTTTCATAAGAAAAATGCTTGTATTCTAAATCAAATGTGAAGTTCTCACATAAGCGCATGTTTTGGAAAATAATACATTTAGTGGAAGTGATTAATGGACTCAAAAGATCACTTCACACGTATGTGGGGTTAGGGATTTATTGAAACTCAGTTTTTTGGTTGTCTAAGAAGTGTTGCCAGGACACCTTTTAGCAAGGACAGTAGTAGTCATTTACAGGTATCAGTTTTATTACCTTATCTTGTATCTTTGAATGTTATGAACAAGACATAGATTGGTAAGTAAACACTAAATGGACTCCCAGAAAGTAGTACTTTAAGAAAAAAAAATCCTTGTCTTTTCTGACAGAGGAATGGTATGTAAGAAATCTTTGTTAGCCTCTCATGGCAACTGGAAAAAATACCTCTGCGTGTTTTTTTGGTGGTAAACATCTTATGGAAATAATACTGGACTTGTAATTACACCCACCATTTGTATAACTATGCTTTACCAGTTCCTCATTTTTAACTGTAGCTGAATAAGGCTACTGTTCAGCAGTTGAGGAGTTCTGACCTTGACTTACAAAAATAAACTTATTGTTAGAGCATTATAAAGATAGTAACATTGGATCATACGGTGGTTAAGCAGATTAAATGGGTGCTTCTTTCACTGGTGTAGTAAGCAGCAGATAACTGTAGTGCTGAAGCCAGTATCCCAGAAGGCAAATTCCTAGTTTGTGTGATCAAATTTGATCAGGAAAACGTGGATATCAAGTAAGCAGATAAAATATTCTTGATTTATATTAATGGGTTAGTGTTTTTGAAGTTTAAACTTGCTGAACTGATGAACTGCAGAGGCTATTTTTTTTTTTTGTTTATAAAGAACATGTGACATGATCAGTGCGAGAGCAGAATTTCCAACCTCGCATTCTTCAAGTTGAAGAAACATTACTGTAATTCTTGGAAGTTGGAAAGGGCTATAAAATTTTTTAATGGATTTTCAGAGCAGACTGGATAAACAACCCTGCTTTGGGACACCACATGTGTCAGCTATTGATAATTATTTTCAATCATAAAGGCGTTTTAGTGCCTTTCATGGCAACCCTCTCTGATTACTAAGGCTTCCTGATTCATGTCTTCATGAAATTGCCACTCCTGACAGTTGGGATAAAAGGCATTACTGTTGGGAGTGTTAAGAAGGGGAAAAAAAAAAAAAGATAAAAAAAGAAAAAATTAAATCCTGGAAGCCCTGTTTTCTAGATTCCTCCCCTGCTGCCACCCAAAGCCCTGAGCGCTTCATTCTTGAACTAACCTGTTAGTAGAGTAAGGATTAAAATTGGCCTGATGGACTCCTGTTTAAGATACAGTATTAAAAGTTGCCTGTTTGATGATGTCATAAAAGGATGTACTTGGAATCAATGGCTTAAATTAATAATTGCTTCCCTTTGAAAATAAATGCAAAGCAGTATTTGTACAAATGCAGAGGTTTTCCCATTAATGATTATTCAGCTCAATAACATGAGACAACTCAAACTGAAATCTAGAGTCATTTTGAAGCTCTGGTGAGTATGTAAAGAAGAACCCAAATTGGCTCTGTTTAGTTGTCACTTCAGAAAACCCGACAAAAAACCCTATAATTCTGAAAAAAAACCCTCATCATCTTAGGAGAACCGTGTGTTTATAGTAAGAATTTAAAATATGCAAAGGTACTAAAGAAAATCCAGTTGTTACCCTTATGATGCAGTTAATGTATATGACTTACCATCTTTGAAGAACTGAGTAGTGAATTAAAGCATGGAGCTACTTTATTTACTTTAATATTGAACAGAAACAAATAAATACTTTTCTGGAGTGTCTTTAAATGCTAGATTAAAGATTTTAGTTAAAAAAAAAAAAAAAAAACCACAAACCAACAAACAACCACAACCACCCCATACCAAACCCTAAACTTTAAAGATTTCCAAATCCAGTCAAACAGCCTGTGACAATTGAAATGTAAAGCACTCCCACACTTTTAATTTGGTTTATTAATGTGAGAAGTTTGCAATTTAAAATAGATGATGCAAAGGTTCAGGATTGGGTTTTGAAACAAAGATCTCTTAAGCTTGTTGAGATGGGCAGATCAGAATGAAGACACGGTAGTAGTTGGTGTTCTTAGTTAATTGTTACTTCACTTCAAAACACTTAAACTCTTAGATGTATGCAAGTACATACCACTCCACCCCAAAAAACCCAACAGTGTGGCATTTAATTTTCATTTTTTCCAGATGTTTAAAGCCATGGATATAAAATCCACTAATGAATATGTAAGAAATGTTTTGCAGCAGAATGTTGCTCTGAAAAGACAATTTCTTGACTATAAGGAAATTTTTTTCTGGAGATGGTCACTTTTTTTAAAAATCGTATTCTGTTTTGGACAAGTTATAATGTGTTTACCTTCTTGACTGGGACAACATGTTTTTTCCACATTTCTAAAGCTTCTAGTAAATTTGTCTGTCATTTCAGTTAATACAGAAAAATATCTGGGTTCAGGGAGAGGAATTTGCCACAGTACTTGTTACAAAAAGTATTACACCTTGGTTTTTCATTGGCAACTTAAAAAAAAAAAAAAGTGTAAACAAAAGTGTAGGAAGCATGCAGCTAAAACACCAGAAGGAAATTGAATTTAATGTGTCTTTTTGGGGTGGGCTTTTTTTGCTTTTTCCCCAGAAATTGGGCTTTGCAGATTTTTGCAAATGTTTTTTATGTATAAATGGGGGTATTAGAGGAGAACTTGTCTGTCCTACCTGTTGGCTATAGAATGGCTGTTAATCTTCTGAAAATCTAGATTAGCTCTTCAGATGTGAAAAGAGATATTTGCAAATCTCAAAAGCAGACTGGTTTGTACTTGAGAAACCAATTTCATCGTGTTTATTGGTAAGCTTCTTATGCCCCATCGATAAGGATGTCTGTCTCCAGCTGAGCACAGTGCTTATGTGTCCCATATTTAGGTTTGCAAAGAATGTAGAGCCAAAATTCCCAATCGAGTCAGCGTCTGGTTTTAACCATGCATGGATATCCTGTCAGCAGAAGAGAAAATGACACGTCTATTTTTAAGTTAGCTGGAATTCTGAAGGCACAAACCACCCGGTATCGCTGAGCAGCTTTGGCTGAATGCATGCCGTGGTCACCCCAAGGAAACAGCTTATTAACCTTTGCTGCCGCCTCCTGGCCTGTGTGTGATACTGCCTCTCGGAAGGGCCAAACAGGCTAAATTCCTTGGGAGTAAAAATAAAAATAAAAAAGTTAAGATCTCTAATCTTCACATCAGGCCCTTTGGGGAATTAAGGAGCAGATGTGTGGGCAATTTATTTGTGGTTTTTAAGTAGATGTGCTCTTATATAAAAGTTGATATATTCAAAGTCTAGCTTCAGACACTGTTAATCTAGCAAATTATTTAACTAATTAATTCCTAGGACTCTATCCTGATGTTGGGACTGAGATTAAATACAGAATTGGAAATATTTACAGGAAAAAATGTCAGAGCCTGTGCTTTTTTTTTTTTTTTTTTAAGTAATTTATGGTTCATTAAAATTGGTAGCAGAATCAAATGTTTTCTGTTTGTAGTTAGCTCTGCCATCACCCATTGGAACAGTTTAGAACTTTCTTTCAGGTTAATTACTTGGTGTGTTGCCAGTATCACACACGGGCTCATTCAGTAGTAATATTTTTCCCATGTTCTTTCTAAGGTTGTGGTATTGCTTAGTTTATTGTTTTTCCTCTCCGTTTTGAGGCTTAAAGGAAAGCCACATGGGGCCTTTGTCTCTTGTGTGTGCCTTTTTAGTCTACAACCTGTGTTCTTTGTCCAAGATTTAGTGTCTTTTGTCTTTCATCAATTAAAGACAGGGCAGATACTGACCCTCAAAACAAGTATCACCCAGCAGCATTGTCCGAGGTTTTTAGTTTAGTTCTTTTCTGTTGTTGGGTTTTTAACTCATGTTCATGAGTCAAATGTTCCAAGACTTCATTTAAACTTGGGGAAATAACAAGTGAATAAAAAAATATTTTATCCTGATAAGATTGCATCATTTAAGAATAGATTGTAAATTTTTGTAGCTTTTGTTGATTAAAATATGGAATAGCCTATATTATCCCATTGGAAATTGGCTAAGTACTGTCTGTTGAACATAAAATTATTCCACTAGAATGCTGCCGCCTTAGAATTTAATTTCTGTTTTTTCTGAAATAGGCATAGTGGTTGTATGAATCTGCCTACACATACACAATATAAGATGTCTTTTGAGTGGCTTCAGAGAAGGTGACTGATTATAATGGGCCAATCATTGCATTAGGAAGACTTTTGGTATCTGTCTCTAAACAAATGGACTGTTGCTTGTCACTTATAGAATCATAGAATGGCTTGGGTTGGAAGGGACCTCAGAGATCATTTAGTTCCACCCCCCCTACCATGGGCAGGGACACCTCCCACTAGAGCAGGTTGCTCAAAGCCTCATCTAGCCTGGCCTTGAACACCTCCAGGGATGGGGCATCCACAACTTCCCTGGGCAACCTGTTCCAGTGCCTCACCACCCTCATCATAAAGAATTTCTTTCTAGTATCTAATCTAAATCTCCCCTCTTCCAATTTAAAACCATTGCCCCTTGTCCTTTCACTACGCTTCCTGACAAAGAGTCCCTCTCCGGCTCTCCTGTAGGCTCCCTTCAGATATTGAAAGGCCATTATAAGATCTCCCCAGAGCCTTCTCTTCTCCAGGCTGAACAACCCCAGCTCTCTCAGCCTGTCCTGGCTGGTGCTGGTGTCATAGCACCTGGGGAGGTGCTCCATCCCTCCATCTTCTTGGCCCTCTGCTGGACCCGTTCCAACAGATCAATGTCCTTCGTGTGTTGAGGACTCCAAAGTTGGACACAGTACTCCAGATTGGGGTCTCATGAGCGCAGAGTAGAGGGGCAGAATCGTCTCCCATAACCTGCTGGCCACAATTCTCTTGATGCAGCCCAGGATGAAGTTGGCTTTCTGGGCTGCCAGTGCACATTGCCAGCTTATGTTAAGCTTCTCATCCACCAACATCCCAAGTCCTTCTCCTCAGGGCTGCTTTCTAGGCATTCTCCGCCCAACCTGTATTTGTGCCTGGAATTGCCATGTCCCAGGTGCACAGGACCTTGCACTTTGCTTGGTTAAACTTCATGCAATTTGCACGAGCCCACTTCTCCAGCCTGTACAGGTCCCTCTGGATGGCATCCCTTTCCTCCAGTGTGTCAACTGCACCACCAAGTTTGCTGCCATCAGCAAACTTGCTGTGGGTGCAGTCTACCTCACTGTCCATGTCTCCAACAAAGATGTTGAAGACTTGCCAAGAGCTCCAAAATTGTGGTAATTATCTATTTTCTGGTAACATGAACAACCTCCCCACCTCACACACACACCCTATATCCCCCTCCCCCAAAACCACCCAAAACAACTCACAACCATTTCCTCCAGATTATTTTGGATGAGTATAAGATCTGACCTTCTGTGACAGATGGTCTTCAAAACAGTTGTTTTGATCAATGTCAAATCTTGAAAAGAATTGATTGTCCTGTTGTGTGTTGGTTTGGGTTTTTTTGGTAACCTCTGAAGAATTAAAAAGAACGAATTAGACTATTTCTGCTTATTTTGAAATATATTTTTTCTACCTCTAGACTTGAGGAAAGACCAGATCAATTCAGAAGTTAACTACAAACCTCATGTGAATTTCCCGACAGAATTACATTTGCAGGTGCCGAGTCCTCCAGTAAAGAGGTAACTAATACTAGCATTAATTTACTATGTAATAATTTAAGAAATAGTGAATTCTGTTATGTGATAGTAATCAATATTAAGCATGCAAAAGTTAAGGTATTGAATTTTTTGACAGAATGTGCATTTTTTGTTTTACATAATTGATAGGTTTAAATGCCTCTATTTTTAATTTTGATGCTGTCAGTGGAACCAAATAGCTTACATTGTTTTAAATCTTACCAGAACAAAGTGTTATAATATTTTTTCTGTTTTGAATTTATATACTACAACAGGCAGTGATTAACGGATTTGTTGTTAGTGCAATAGCCCCATAAAGTTTTGAAAAACTTGGCTGGAAGGGGAGGAAGAGGTAATTTGTTTAGTAGCTGCTGCTATATAGCTGTTGCTTTTAATGGGAACTGTAAGTACTCAGTACCTATGAAAGAAATCAAAGTACTAAATACAAATTTAGTACCCGAAAGTAACATCCAATATTTAAAAAGTGGGCTGAGTCACAGGGATGCTTTGAAGAGAGCAGAGGTCATGTTTGACATAATATAATCCTGGCTGTTGAAGAAATTTATCTTACAGATACTCAGTCTCTTGCAGAGATTTTTTTGGTGCACTTTATATTTCACATGAAAGAAACATTGGAATGATTTAATATAAATTTTAATTAAATGGCTGTATGTTGAGCAGATCCCAATTCTCTAGTCAGTTTGAATATTTAAGCAGTGTTCCCAAGGCTATCTTTGAAAAAAATCCTTAGTTTATTTGAGCTTTTTCTTATGTTTTTATGGATACTTCAGTCCTGTGTGGTTTTGTATTTTAGAGCTGAAATGCCTGAGACCAACAGGAAACTTTTCTCATCATCAGCTCTACAGCCAGTTCTTAAAGACGTTATTAAGTCAGAAAGTAGGAACAAGGCAAACGAACAGAATTCTTCAGAGTGGCTCAATCCAGACAAGTTTGAGAAGATGAATGTGTCAGTATATTGTCCTGATGGCATAACCCACCCTTATACAGAAAACGTCTGTGGAAGGAAGCTGATCAACAATGACTTTCACTCCTCTTCCCAGCTGCAGTCTCATCATGCAAGAACGTTTGTTCCCAAGGTGGGGGTGTCACCTTCTGTGCCACAGAACCTGTCAGAAAGGCCCATGGTGCTTCCCCCTCCTGGTGAGCATGCCGGGCATCCACTCCGAAGGGTGGATGCTCTTTGGGTGCCTGAAGCAGTGTACCAGAATCTTCCTCCCCCTTTACCACCCAAGAAATATGCTCTGTATACTTTGCCAGGATCCGAAAATAACTCGGCAGCTGATGTAAAATCAGCAGAAATGTTGCAAAATAATCCGTTACGGCAAACAGGTACACCTTTAAAATCTGGATCGGAAGCAAGTGTATTTACAAATGAACAAAGGCTTAAAGAGCCATTTCAAGGGAATGAGCTGTTTGTTCATAAACCAGATTCTCCACCTCGCTTATCAGTTAATGACTTTTGGACTGTGTCTGAAAACATCTTAAAGAAAGGATCTCGTCACATGGGACCAAGTGCTGGCTATGTGGATGGAAATGATAGTGTATCCCTAACAACTTATTTTTCGGTAGATAGTTGTATGACAGACACGTACAGGATGAAATATCATCAGAGACCCAAGCTGTATTTTACAGATAGCGGAAGCTTTCACAAAGAAAAGCATCCTCCATCAGCTGGAGTAGAACTGAATGCTACATGCCATGCTACTATTGAGCCCAGGCATCCCACGTCCGAGCAAAGGTACAAGGCAAATGTAGAAGGCATACACTGCAGCAGATAAATTCTTAACATAAATCTGGATCCGACTTCAGCATTTCGTGTAGTCTGTGAATGGGCACAAACTTTGAATCACTGTGTGTATGATAACTAGGTACCCAGATGACTGTACTTTGCTTGGGAGTTATGACTGTTTAAATGAATATGCAAATAGAGGTGAGCGGAGGAGAAGAGGTGCTAAACTTCTGGTTCTTTGATTTGTTACTCTAGTTGCCTTAATGCTTGCCACTGTTACTCAGCTGGTCTTCTACAGTTTATATTAAAAATGGTCCCTTTGGGTGTATGCATCTTACAGGAATGGGATCAACTAGATGTTACTAATTTTGTAAGAAGATTTAAGTAGTTGCAGTTTTAAAAGTGTTCCTTCAGGCTGGGGTCACTACATGCTTACACTAACAAAAGGGATAAACATATTACCATATATAATTTAGTAAATACAGTTATAATAGAGCAGTATTTGTCCTGGTAGGTAGGAGGAGGAGGTGACATGGTGTTTTAGTTTTTATTCAACCAACTTCTCTGAGAATCTGTGCTTTCACAAACCTTCAAGTGTCTTTAATAAAAGTTTACCCAGAGAATTTCTAACTTTTTAAGCTTTGAAAAGCCTTAATAATAATAGTTCTTTAAAAATGGTTCTTGTTCGCAAGTGTTAACTAAGATTTTCAAAGGGAATCTAAGTGCAGTAGTAGACTATCCTCTTAGTATACCTGCTCTAGGTTAGTGTGTATTTTTAAACACATTTATCCGTTTGTTCACTCTGTAAGCTATATACTTATTAAAATGAAACTTAACCACATAAGCTACAAACCGATATAGCAGAATAGGATGCTAATTTTAAAATACAGAGTTGTCATGCAACTATGAAAGATTATTTTTTAAGGTTTTAGATAAATTTACTGCTTATGTTCAGTTCTGATTTATTCTACAATTGCATGCCAAGTCAATGCTGCTATTTATTGAACTTCCTGTCTTTTTTTCAGCTTGATATTTTGAGCAATGTGTAATGGGGGATCACACATTTGATTTTAATGATGTTTTTTCCTATTCAGAACAGTCCTACACAGGGCTATGTTCTGTATTAGCAGATCAGGCAGACCACGGTGGCTGAGAGGGCATGAGGAGAAGAGGGTCCTCTCTTCCTCTGCTCTGCAATTTTGGCATCTCTGACATCTACCATGTTTTGTTAACCTGACGTATTTCAGTAACAAAGGGGAGGATTTATTTGGCTTTATTTGGTTAGTTAAATCGGTGCATGGAACTATCTAGCAAGTGCTGAGGCCCAGCATGTGGCCCAGTGAGGGCTGGGGAGGGAGAATTTTGCTCCCACAGCAGCCCTGAGCATTTAAAATGACCCACTGTCTTGTGGTGTCAGAGACAGCGGCTTAGAGATCCGTTTTCATCTTATCCTAACATTGAACAATGTATAATTGAGAATTAGTGTCAGCAAAGCCTGACAGCATCTGAAAAGGCTAAATTCTGCCATTATTCCTGTTAGAGTTAACTTGGGATGCTGCTGATTACATCTAAACGTGAATGCCTTTTAGTTATGAAAATAATGCAAGAAGGTTAAGTATGCATAATAAACACTCCTGCTTGAACTTGCACTGTTAGTCAGAAAGGCTTTTGTGTGTTTATAAACCTTACATGAATTTTAGTGCTTCAACGAAATGTTGGCGATTGTTCAGTGTGATTACCCAAGGTATACATTTAAATAGTAGTTTTGGTTATTCTGTGTCAGCTTTTTTCTAGACTACATGTAACTTACAGTAGAACTGGAACATGATATATGCAACAAATCTCAGATTAGTCTTCTTATTCCTACCTTCTTGATGAAAATTTGTTGTAGCACGCGGGAAAAAAATGAATTCTAGAATTTGTATTGCAAATAATTATGCATGTTTAGGTATGGCTGCTGGTAAACAGCAACTTAAAAAAAGTATCCTTTTATAAGAAAATCAGTTGAACACAGAAAAAGAACACCAAAAATGTAAGAACTTGAAAGATTCATAATTCTAATATTTTTGAGAGAAATTTCAGAACCTGTAAATTAAATGTTTCTAGTTCATCTAGCAATGTTACATAATATATGTAGGAAGTTAAGTAAAACTGTCTTCTAATACTTGTGTAAAAACAAAGATTATTGGAATTTGTAAATAATGTATAATTTGTAAAATGTTTTGCAAAAATCTTGTATTTGAAATGACAGTATTTTTATGTATGAATAGCACAGCAACAACTGTGAATGATGTTAGAACACTTATTTTTAAACCTGCATAGCAATGTTCATACTTCTGTACAATGAGCAATATGAATGCCTAATACTGATACCAATGAATTTGGCTTCCAGTAAGCACAACTAGTAAACTTATTTTTAAAGTAGCTTCAGAAATTTAGATGTACTTCAGTCTCCTTGCTTTGCTTGAAACAATCTTACCAGACAACTTTCTATGTGACCCATGTTTACCAGGTATTTAATTATAGCAAATAGACAGCTAATTGAGGCTCCTTTGTTTTTATATTTGACTCTGCACTCCATGTATGTATGTACGTAATATTTCCTAACTAGTATGTGATAACTTGTTTTAACCTACCTAGGGTGCCTATTTATTTTTTTATAAATGTCTCCTCCTGGCTATAGATTTGTATAAGAGGTTAGACAATTTTTGTAACAGTAAAGACATTAACAAGTCTTGTAATTAATATATTTTTCAGTCTTCAGAATTATTTTCTTGCAAAGTTCTGCTCGTTCATACTATCAGATAAATATTTAAAATATCTTTGTCTTCTGTCCTTTTTGTACTCCATATTTAAACAAAACCAAAAAAACCAGAACCAGCCTGGCTTTCCAGAACTACATTTTAAAACAGTGACAGGTAATAATACTACAGTGAATGGTTGAAAGTTTTACAGAGATGGTGGTTCAGTTACCTTTTATTCCGAAGATTAATTTTACTATTCATAGTTTGTTTAGAAGGTGGTTAAATCTGTTTAGCTTTCTAGATACTTAGCATAAAGCAATTTTAATACCATAATCCTACAGACTTGGTGACAACGGATTGATTAGTTACATGAGTTGTCTTGCTGCCTTAATACTTTTGCTCTTTTAGGGATAGGTGAAATTTGTCTTGATATAAACTAAATTACTAGAAGGCACATTGAAATTCCTGTTAAATTTCTAAAGGCTATTAAGACTCATTCTTTATTACCCAAAAAGAAATGGAACGACATTACAGTGCTTCCCTCATAAGTTGTTCACTTTAGATTTCCCTGTTGAAATCATGTGGGGGGAGGGGATGTGGAAGAGTAGTGATCTTGTCTTTAATAGCTTCATTTTAAAAACTGGAAAACCTATTTTTCTAGTTTTGAGAATGCAATCAAAGTTGAGCTCTGAAACTGGTGAATTATTTTGTAGGTACCAGCAGCCAAAATCATAAATGCTAGCAGGTCTCAAGGCATCTCAGTTCTTAAAGCATAGGTCTAATACATTAAGAAAGCCACTGTCAATGGAAGAACTGTCTTTGACAATGGAAGACGAATAAAGGGAAAGAGAGCATATGCTCACTTTTGCATCCTGAATCCTCTTTACCCTGGTAGTAGTCTGTTTTCATTTAATGTGTTAGAATACACTGGAACACTCTACACTTCAGTCTCTGAAATCTAGTTATTTTATTGTATTTATTCCTGAAAAATCCCAATAGCTATGACTTGTATTTCTCAGAATTAGAAACTAGTATTCACAAGGGAAAAATACTCAAGAAAAATAAACCCCTTTCATAGTTGAAGGCTGCTGTCCCCAAAACCCGAACATATAAAAAGCCTTTTCCATATTCTTGACTTCCTTTTCTTTCTCCTGAGAATGCAACATTAACACTTGGAAAATCTCCCTGTAGTGAGACAGGAAATTTTGATGTGGCACATGGAAGTTGAAACCTACTACTTACTTATTACTGACTACTTAGTCATCTGTGGAAGGTATAAGTAAGACAATACACGTAACCTGCCAGCTACTCAAGAAAGCTGTTCTTGGTCACTCCGTATAGCTAAGGAAATCACAGCCTGTTTTATCTAAATCAGTAAGCAAGGACATTTGGCTGCTCCTGCTCCTAAACACTGGCATGGTTCAGAAATCACAGGAACTGGAGCTAGAATCTCATATAGTATGTGGTATGTCATATACACTATAGCATAAAGAGAGAAAAGTATAAGAGAAAATGGAACAGCATCAAACCCTCATGATTAACTTTTTAAAAGTAAAAGAGCTGAAAGGTGAGTTACAACTGTGGTCTACATCAGAGCTGGATTTTATTCTCAGCCACTCTACAGTCTCCTTTCAGTTGACTTTATTCAAGCAATACAGAATTTCATTTATCCTTAAGAAACCTTTAGGCACTAATTACAAAAGCACAGTAAAGCTGTCTTACATGACCTCTAAGGCACAGTTTAGAACACAGAAGCAGGACACAGGCAAAATCCTGAACAGTAACACTTGTCAGACAGCCAGATATATTATGACATAACATAGATATATGCTTCTTGCATTCAGCGCCAGGTGGAGTGGCGTTCCCAGTTGCCCACGCTGCGCAAATGGCTCTCCTCTTCCACTGCCTCTTTCCTTAAGGTGCATCCTGTGATGAGATAGTGGCTCTGCAGAGAAGAGAGTCTGGTTACTGGCACTACACAGGCCTTTGGAGGGCACAGTAAACGTGAACGCATAGGATTCAAAAAGACCCTTGGGATCATTGAGTCCAACCATCTGACCTACTCTACAAAGTTCTCCCCTACACCATCTCCCCTAACACCACATCTAAACAACTCTTAAAACCCCTCAGTCTCCTCTTCCTCAAACTAAACAGTCCCAGCTCCTTAAATCGCTCTTCATACAATTTGTTCTCCAGGCGCTTCACCAGCTTCGTTGCCCTCCTCTGCACTTGCTCCAGCACCTCGATAGCTCTTGTATTGAGGTGCCCAAAACTGGACACGATACTCCAGGTGTGGCCTCACACCATGCTATTTTTTATGCAAGCCAGGAGGCCATTGGCTTTCTTGGCCACCCGGGCACACTGCTGGCTCATATTCAGCCGCTTGTCAATTAGAAACCCCAAGTCCTTTTCTGCCAGGCAGCTTTCCAGCCACAGTTCCCCAAGCATATACTGATGCATGGGGTTGTTGTAGCGCAAGTGCAGGACCTGGCACTTGGCCTTGTTGAAGCTCATACCATTAATGTTGGCCCATCAATCCAATCTAAGTCTCTCTGTAGAGCCTCCCTATCCTCATGTAGATCAACCCTCCCACTTAACTTGGTGTCATCTGTGAACTTACTGATGATACACTCCATCTCCTTATCAAGATCATCAATGAAGATGTTAAACAGAAAGTATTCCAACGCTGAGCCCTGGGGAACACCACTTGTGACTGGCCGCCAGCTGGATTTAACTCCATTGAGCACCACTCTTTGGGACCGTCCAGCCAGTGCTTGATCCAGCAGATTGTATGCTCATCCAGGCCATGTGCAGCTAGTTTTTCCACTGGAATTCTATGGGGAACAGCGTCAAATGTTTTTTGAAAGTCCAGGAAGATAATATCCACAGCCTTTCCCTCATCCAATAATCAGGTCATCTTGTCATAGAAGGAGATCAGGTTCGTCTGGCAGAACCTGCCTTTCATAAACCCATGCTGACTAGGCCTGATTCCCCGGTTGCCCATTAAATGGCTTGTGATGGCACTCAAGATGACCTGCTCCACGTATCATCAAGCATACTTTCTAATGCCAAGAACATATTTTTTTTTGACAAAAAACCACCAAACTGCTGGTTCTTTGGAATTAGCTTTATATTTTTTTGAGAGGTATCCATGAAAAGGATCTGGGGGTCCTGGTGGATAGTAAACTATCCATGAGCCAGCAATGTGCCCCTGTTGCCAAGAGGGCCAATGGAATCCTGGGCTGCCTAGGGAAGAGCGTCACCAGTTGGTCAAGGGAGGTCTTTCTCCCCCTTTACTCTGCACTGGCGAGGCCACAACTAGAACACTGCCAGTTCTGGGCTCCGCAGTTCAAGAGAGGCAGGGAACTACTGGAGAGAGTCCAACGTAGGGCAACAAAGATGATTAAGGGATTGGAGCATCTCCCTTATGAGGAAAGGCTGAGAGAGCTGGGACTCTAGCCTGGAGAAGAGAAGACCAAGGGGAGACCTTATTGACGCTTATAAGTATCTAAAGGGGAGTTTGAGGAAGCATGGAGCCGGACTCTTTTCAGTGGTTCCCAGTGACAGGACGAGGGGCAACGGGTACAAGCTGGAACACAGAAAGTTCCACTCAAATGTGAGGAAGAACTTCTTTACGGTGAGGGTGAAAGAGCCCTGGAACAGGCTGCCCAGGGAGGTCGCGGAGTCCCCTTCTCTGGAGATCTTCAAGACCCACCTGGATGCAGTCCTGAGTGATGTGCTCTGGGCAACGCTGCTTTGGCAGGGGGCTGGACTAGATGATCTCTGGAAGGTTCCTTCCAACTCCGACAGTTCTGTGATTCCGTGCTTTCCAGGCCTTTTGAGGCCAGGCTGCCGTAGGCAACCCAGCGAGGAACAGGCCGCCCAGCTGCTGGGGGCACGAGCTCTTCCCCCTCCCTCCGGGCATCCCGAGGCCTCCCCTTCTCCCTCCCAGAGCCGGTGCCTCGGCGGCGGCTGACCTGGGCCCGGCGCCCTCAGGGCAGCAGGTAGATGACTACGAAGAGCGCCAGATCGAAGAGGACGAAGAGCCACAGGTCCAGCCAGTAGGACTGTCCCGATAGCGACCGGCCGCCATCCTCCGCCGCACCCCGCTGCTGATCCTGCCGCTCCCGCCGCGCCACCGCCTCCATCTCCTCAGGGGTCCTAGGACGGCGGCACCCGCTGCGCAGGCGCCGGCTGCTCTTCCGGGTGGACAGCCAATGAGAGCGGAGCGCACGTACTGTTGCTACGCCCCGTGCTGGGCGGCAACGCCTCCGCCTCCTCACGGAGCGCGCGGGGGGCAGTGGGTGACCGTTGGGTCTCGAGCGGCGCTGTGGCGGCCTTTGGCGCCATCCGGTGACGGTGCCAGTGCCAGTGCTAGTGTTTTGCCGCCCGCTGCTTCGCCGCAGTCCCGGCGGGCTACCCCGCAGCGGCCCTTTTCCCTCACTGCTGAGGGGTTAATGGCGATGCCAGGCTGTGCGGTAAAGATGTTGGACGTAGAGGGAGCCCTGCTTCTCCTCCTGGTGCTCCCAGACAGTCCTCAGGGCGCTTGGCCAGGTGAGATAGGGACGTGGGTGGTCAGCCGGTGGTCAGCCCTGTAGCACAGGCTTGGCCTGCTTCTGTTGAGCTGTACTGGGACTTGTGCAGAGATAAACATTCACGAGTTCTTGGTTTATTGGATAGCAGATGGTGCCCTGGAAGAAGCTGAAAGTTCTTTCAGGAAATGTGTTGTGAAGAAATTGTTTTTTAGATATACTCCTATCCTTGAAGGTTAGTTGATAGACGCTAACAAACATAGAAAAGTTCACATATAGTGTCTACTGTGTGCTGTATTTACACAACACACAGCTGCATAAGAGATTAAATTAAGCTGCATGATCCGATGTCATACTCGTAGTTGGGATGTTCTGCTCTCAGTCCAGTCAATTCACTCAGTATTGAAAGGAGTGCAATTACTTTCATTGTTTCTAGAAGTGACCAGAAATTTAGGATTATACCAAACAAAAACTTCCTCATTGTAGCTATTAACCCTTTCTAGCCTCATGTTAGGAGAAAATGCAATACTCGCCGCAGAATGCAAAGAAGGTGTATCTGATAAGAGTTTAACTTCTCATAAGCATGTGCTTAGGGGTAGCTATTTTCCTTAAGTTCTGTCGTTAGACATAATGATGAACATGAATTTGTCTTTATATAACGAGTATCAGTTAAGTATGTGTGTGTTAAGTGAAGAATAATTGAGATTTTTGAGAGAAATGATGTCAATAATTCCCATCTAAGTCTTACAAGCATATATATTACCTTATTTAAGCAAAAGGAATTGTGGATTGTAGGTTTCCCCAAAGCAAACAATTTCCTATTAGGTTGCAAAGTAATGTAATTTTGAAATTCCTGTCTTGGAAACAAAAGTATCCTAGTTGAATTTACAGGGCTCTCTCATGCACATTTGAATATAATGGTCTTATTTGTTAGTTTACTGAAGCTGTCCCCATCCCTTTAATTGATGATCTTATCTCAAGTGTTGGAGACTGAGTCTTTAAAGATTTTTCCTTAATTTTTACATACAGCTGCTGACCACGTATGTCTGCAGTATTTGGAGTTGCTAAGTACTTTTGAGCTGTCTTTTTTTTAAATATTTTTTAAAATAAGTATTGGATTACTTTTCATTTTGTGGCTTTGTATATAATCCAGAATTAACTAAAAGAATTTCTCAAAATTTGACCAGAAAACATAAGCTTCTGATTATTATGGCCAGTCAATCAAACGAATCTGGTAACCTAGATCAAAATAACCATGAATCAGGGTGTTACTGGGCTGGATGTGGCAGAGTTAAGTATCAGGTGTGGGCTAGAGTTTGGCTTTCTGAACCAGTAGTGTGCAATATTTAAAGGGTCAGCCTACAGGGGAGAAAGAACGAACACATCCAGAAACTTAATGCAGCTTTCATTCCAGCCAGTAAAGTCTCAAAAAAAAAAAAAAAAAAAAAAAAAGGCTTTCTTGAGAGTCCTGAAACCTTTGACATGTAATTGCTAATATACTTCTGTGCAATTTAGAAGCAATAATGACATGCAGCTGATAGCAAAGGTCAAATTCTGTAACAGCACTTTGATGATTAGGGCTTCTGTCTTACAGTTTATTCTGATTTTTCAGTGTGCATAGCTTAACTGAAAGAATCTGTCATACAGCTTATTGCAAGCCATTATTCTTTATCCCTCTCTCTTTTAAAGACTATTAGCCATAAAAAGTAGCCTAGAGATAGGCACAATTTTTTAATAGTGTTGTTTTCTAGATTTTAGGCCCTTTTTTTTAATGGAGTTTTCTTAGCTTTTTGTAGATTTTTTTTTTAGTTTTTCATCTCTTTGAAAGTTGAAGGACTGTTTAAAATGGTGTTCTCTTAATTGCAATATATGTAGTATATCTACCCATTGAAAAATGATTATGTAAAAAATATCTACAGTGGAAGTTGCATGCAATTAGTATCTGGGATTGGAAATCCAAATTCATAAAGAAGAGTGATCTGTCATTCTAACTTGGATACTGTTTGCATCATGAGAGTATTTTGGCAGTAGAGGGAGCTATGAAACCCTGAAGACCACAAAAATATAGGCTAAGAGAGGATTCAGATATTAAAAATAACTGAAGGAAAAGATGTTTTCATTTGTTTATGGCCAGCAAAAAGAAAGTCAAGGAGAGCCAAGAAAACAGGGGAGTAAATTTTTCAAGGTACTTCAGAAGCCCATTAAAATCATAATGTAAATGTACTTGCTCAGAAACAATATTTGAAATTGGCCCTGTAACAGCACCTGAATAAGCACACGGCAGAAGATTACCTAGCTGTTTACCATCGGCAGGGAATTCTGTCATAAAGTGCTGTGACACTTAACAGATACGGCTGCCTCGAGGCAGTTTTTCTGCAACCCTAAAAAACCAGCACAACTCAAGGGAGGTGAGGATGGGTTGAAAATAGCACTTACAGACTGGACAACACGAGCAGAACAGGGTGCATATTTGTCATCCACCAGAAGCAAGTGTTTGAAGTCAACAGAGGCTGAAATCTTTTTATGTCTTGTCAAGACAACTTCAATATTTTTATTCATGTCCTGAAAGAAACTCACTCAGAGACTGCTAACACTCTTCCTGAAACAGAATGATTTGAACCCCTAATCAATTGGAACAACTCAAAATCTGCAAGTTTAAAAGCAGGGTCATGCTTTTAGAAACAAATGCAATGAAATTTCTGTATGTGAGATACCTGCATATCATTAGTATGTGCTTTATATTACTCCTATTGATAGGAGGAAAATACCAATGGGATCTTATCTAAGTCCTCCAAGTGAGCTGTATTATGACACCATATTTTATGTTTATTCCATATTTATATTTACATAGAATAGTCTCAGAGACTTGGTTGTTGTCAGGTTTATTTTAGGTTTTGCCATCCTTATGACACAATATTCAGTACACAGAGAAGCTGTTATTATTGTAAGGAAACTAAGTTGCCTATTGAGAACCAGTGTAAAAAGATATTTAAGTTCTGCTCATGGAAAATAGTTTCTAGAGCCTTTTACAGTATGGCACTCAGTTAGGACTTGGTACAAATAACATTTTGGCTTTTGTATCAATTTGTAATTGGATTTTTTTATTATTATTTGAGACAAAGCAGTAAACATAAGAAACTAGCCTGTGTTTTCAACACAGCTAAGTATTTGCAGCTTAGGATGTGCTGTGAGGGGATAAAAGAAAAAAAAAAAGCAGAGCATAAGTGGAAAACTGGTCTTTTTTCATTGTTTTTTGATTCTGGTATGGTTCTGGGTAAAGACTCAGCCCCTCTTGAAGATTCTCTTGGCTTCAACTCCTTCATATACATAGGTCTGTTAAGAAATTAAGAAGAAAAATCAGTGGCTGCTATTACAAAGTTTAATTTCACAAATGCTATTGAAAGATGGTTAATGGTGATTTAATTAATTGTGACTGGTGGCCATGTGAGACCTGCAGTCCCTTGTGCAGGTTCTGAGGAAAGGTATGTAAAGAAAGCAGCATGTTGTCAATATGCATAAATTCACTATGCAAATATTTGAACCATCATGGGACAGCTTTTGGGGGCTTCATAAAAAACCCAAAGTGTTGAAGTTCCATATTTCCAATATCACTACTTAACAAATTTCATCTATGTGGCTGCTTTTATTAGAAGTATGAAAAAGCATTGAAGGGTTGGACTTGCATGTTTTGGTAACTCAAATCTGACATCTGTCCATGTTCTTTTAAGAAGCTGGTGATCCCCTTGCAGAGAGGATCTTAAAGCATTACAGTGCAGTTCAGTTTCTGGCTTTACTGCAGAGCCAAGAAACATTTCCCTTTTATCTCAAACTTACCCTCTGTGCCATCATTCCCTGCCCCAACCCCAAACTTTGTTTTAAAAGGGCATTTATCAGCCATTGACAGCATTATCCTGTAGTAAGCTCCTGTGGTAAGGAGGCTTTTACAAGTCAGACACTTGGAAAAGGATCTTCAGTCAGAACACATCTATATAATCTATATAGAGTATATATATATATATCTTCGAGATACAGCTTGTATTCACAGGCTTCAGAATGCATTAATAAGATACAGTTCACATGCATAGAAAAATATAAAAATCACAGATTGCAAGTTTTATTTTAAAGTGGTACATTTTGATAGATTACTTGAGAATTTTAACTAAATGAGGTTATTTGGCTTGAAGAAAATATTTCCTACTTTCAGAAAAGCTTTTGAAATTTTTTTAGTTCATTTTATTGTAAAGTTATATGTAAGCAACTGTTCAACTCACCTGAACAAGTTCATCACCTACAATTTCTCTGTATGCTGTGAGTATTTTTCCATTATCTTTTCTGGTAAATTTTCCTACAAGTTTGTTTCCTTCCATGTTCCAAGAACCCTATAATGGGAGAAAAAAACCCAAAGATTTTGCAATAGATGTGACACTAATTTGATTTAAAGACTGCATGCTTAAAAGTAAGAAGAGATTAAAACAGTGTAATAATGCTTTTCTGGACACTTATGGAAAGGCTGTAAAAATGAAATTATAATAAACCCCTTAGTTTATTCAATGGCATAATAGTCAAGCTAGATTTTTTTAGTGCTCAATACACGTTATTTTAAGTAATTTTATCAAGAGAGAAAAAGTAATTTCTTCCAAATACCTATTCTGCACTCTAGGTGGTGTACTTGAGTATTATAAGAAGTAAAATTGCTACCTGCTCTGCTTTTTGGGAACTCTATGAAACCCTGAGTTTCACAGTAGAGTGTTGAACAATTAACAGTTAAGATTACCTTATGTTTTTGTATATTAGCTGCAAGCATTTCTGAACCATCACACTTTAAAAGTAAAACTTAAATTAAAAGCTAGAAAGACAAGTCATTCATCTTGAACTTCGTACAGTTGTTATCATATAAAAATATATATAATTATTTAGAAAGTCTCTTACAGTAAGTTCAGTCCCATCAGCCAGACTGTACTCAAAATCGACTCCCAGAGTGAATTCAATATCTAAGGTACGGAAGGTGCTGGATTCTTTGACAGTAAATTTGTTTCCATCTTGTTGAATAGTGATCTTCAGATTATCATGGGCTCCTAACTTTCTTTTCATCACATTAACACCTAGAAAAATCAATTAACATTAATCAGAAAAAAAATGTTTGTCTCTCTTTAGTGATTTTTATGTGGTCTAGGGAGTTTATTCCAACATTCTAACACAGGGTTTTTTTTATTCATCACTTCTTATTGACACCATATTCACCTGTACAGATATATTACAAAACACTATCTAACTGGAATGGTTATGTTTATATCCATATAATGCACAGGTTGTACAAACTTAAAGTAAAAGTTAAGTAAAAAAAAAAGTAAAAAATGTTAAAACTACTTGAATTGTGTTTCTGTAAAATTGAATGATGATTTCCTCTCTGTGTAATTTTTAAACTAGTTTCATGTTATCAAATTAATATTCCTGCTATAGAATTCTGCTTAAAGTTTATCGTTCAAATTCTCTGAGCCTTTTCCTCAAATATAGATTTAGAGGTTCTTTCCTATACTGGAATTAGTTAAGTTGCTTATGATTAATATAATGTAATTAAAATCTGAACACTTTTCAGTGTCTTTTCTGCCCCTTTTGGAGTCTTTTGAAAATAAATGCAGTACGCTATGCAAGGGCAGAGCAGCAGACAACAAAAGGACTAGCCAGAAGGTAGTTCACAGATAGCTTGAGTTTGTGTTCAGTCATAGTAGTATTATTTTTTAGAAGTCATTGGAAAAGTAAGACTTACCCATCGCCTCCATGAACTTTTCATAGTTTTCATTTCTGTCTATTTTCCAAGTACCATTAAATGCCATGTTTCTGTTTGTAGGAGGTCTGTTCTGAAGTAACAGATCTTTGCAAAGAGAATTTATGTACTGGCTTATCTTGAAAGCAATTTACAGGATGATGTGGCTGATTAAAGCTCAACTGACACATTGATCTTTTCAAGGAGAAGTTTACTGTAGTAAAATTTCCAATTGTGACCACACTGCTGCTGAATCTGTCCATTGTTGCCCCCAAATCATGACATTATTGCTCATCTTAATAAAGAACTGCTAATCCATTCATTTTATTCACCATATTTAAGTTGTAGTAAATATCAACTATCTAGTGAAAGCAATACTTAGACTAAGAAAATTTCTGTCTCTGTTGTATCTTCATGCTTGTGGGAGAGTCTTTATGCAACTGGAGTAAATGTATTTACCCAACAAACCAAACACAAATCTGTACTTTGTTATAATTTGGTAGAGATCTGTTCTGCTCAACATAATAAGCATAGGGCAGAGGATTTACTGAATATCTACATGATGTTTCAGAAACTTATCCACTTGCGTCTTGTCTAGTGCCGAGCTATGATTGGGATGATATTCTGTATTCATGTGTTCACTTTAATATATAGTTTAAATTCTGAGCAGTTTCTACATTCCTAATTTTTTCATTATAACACATTCAGTGGATGCTATGTGCGTCTAACCCATTCCTATAGCAGAAAAAGATGTGCAGCCAAGTCAATTCACTTGATGTGGTTGATTTCCATAGGTCCCAGATTTTTTCCTGTTCAAAGATAACGCAGGACGTGAGTCTTCCCTGACTGAGCTGTTTCTTCCCCCGCTCCCCTTCATCTTTGGTGCTACTTGAAAGTGAGCAGAACTGCTTGACCCAGCTTTTGTCTTTACCAAGTTTAAGCTTGTGAATCTTTTGTTCACATAGATGGCATCACCTTTGCTATCTTTTATTTTCAAACTGTAAATCCTGAATGCCCAATTGGATTTTGGTTACCACAAAGGTGATGATGGGTTGTGCCCTTTTAGTTTTATTTAGTTAAAATTACTAAATTTTAACATCTTAGAAATGATGTCTAGGAAGAAGCAGAGCCTGTCACTCTTCATTATGTAGTTTTTACATGCAGTTTCTTCCTACATTTGCATGCAGTTTTTTATCACCTTGACTTACATGAAAGTTCTAAAATAAAATTTGCACAGAAGTTGGCCTAATTTCTGTAGGAAAAAAAAAATAATCCTGCCTCTATATAAATATTAGAATTCCAGAATTAACTGATTTTGTAAAGGACAAAATTGAAATGCTGCATCTCACTGTGAACATTGTCAGGTACAGGCAAGACATTTGACTTCGGGAAGTACAGATGTGCTAGCCACTGTAGCTGGAATTGGGTAAAAATCAGCCAACTAGAAAATGGAAGATGAGTAGTTGTGTTAGCATGGTACTGAATCCAAACTTCAAAAAGTGTCATAGCCCATGCCATTTTGCTGTCCCAATCGTGGATGCCCATCTTACCCTTCAGCCAGCTAAGAAAATGGGCAAAATGAGTTTCTATTAGAATCAGATGATCTCTTTTTATTGCATTGGAGTGTGTCTTGACCTTTGTAGTTGTCCTTGTCAATCTATGTTATTTATTTAGTATATATAGCTAGTAAAAAATACCTGGTGGTTGGTTATAGTTCATCCAATTTATTGTTGATTAACAAAACTATGAACTCTCTTTACCATCTCTGTGGAAGGGTTCTTTCTGACACTGGTGTAGTGCAACTTTTAAACCACTTCTGTTGTATCCAGTAGAAAATTGATGCCTGAAATAATGTGAACAATTCACATTATTTCAGGCATATATGAAATCTAATGAATAGGAAATGACCTTTTATTTTGAGCATTTCAAGAAAGCTTTTTTACTTTTTATATGAGTTCTGCATTCTGCCAAAGAGCCTGCTGATTCACTTCATTTAAGAAATGCTAAGGTATCTGAACTAAACAAAACTAATTTTATTGATTACTTTCCTTATTTGAATCCAGTCTATCTTCTTAACCTCTGAAAAAGTAAGTCAAAATTTAACCTGACATTCTGCAGGTTAAATATGAATTTCTACATCAAAGTTACTTCAGCAGTTTTTCTAAACCTTAAAAAAGGGGGAGGGTCTTCTAGAGAAAGTCGTCAACTAATAGAAAGATCTCAGATGTGCTTTTCCAGCCAGTTATCTCACAACTTCTCACAACTTGCCTTTCCCCCCTTGTGGTTCTTTGGTCTCCCTCAGAAGTCAGGCTAACTAGCTAACTCCAGTCCTTTTCAGCAAGGGAGCAGCATGTAGCTGGATCCCGAATTTCACATCAAAGCTTGCTGTTCCATCTCTATTCAGTTTTTACTTTCCTTAACATTTCTTTTCCCTGAGCATGAATCCTTAGGATTCTGTTCAGATCAGCCCCACAGATCTGTCAGTTAAGTACAAGTCTCCAAAGGTGGCCAATATTTATGAGTTTCATGGTGTCTCTACATTGGTGTAGTGCTGGCAGCATAAAGAACTGTTTTCTGAGGTCTGGTGGAATGTTGCTGCTAGAACAAGCACCCACCATTTTGATCTCTCACAATTTACATGAGTTACTTAGGACTGTTAATGCACTAAAATCTGACTTCAGTTTTCTTACATTAGAAACTCTGTTTTTTACTAGAATCATATGATGTACACTTTATTCAGAGTTTGAGTTCCTATAAAAGCTGTGTTTCCTTCTAAAATTAGAATTAAAATTGGTTTTATAGATATATATATTGTTTGGGATATTCCACAACATTTTTCCTTTGTCTGTCTCCCTCTTCCTTTGGTTTTCAAAACTACAATTTTTGCTTAGATAGTGCATTGAAAAACTTGTTTTTCAGTTTTGCTGGTTGCATTAAAGTCATGAAAGCTAAGGGTGTATATTCTTGGCTTCGTGGCTTTCTTCAATGTGTCAGCTTCAGAACACTGAAATGGAAAAACTTACTAACTTTGAAGTTTGATCTTTAAAGGAGGTGGATGGAGCTAAATTATTAACTTATATGGTCATAGCAATCTCATCATGCTGGTCTGTGATAATCATACCAAACTGTATTATGATGGTAATGGGGTTCCAAAGATCAGGGTGACAAAAATGCTTTTTCAATGGGTTATATTCATCTATCCTACTTACTGGTTTGTGTCTTGATTTCAAGTTCTTCTGCCTAAAATTAGCTAGAACAATAGAACTCAGCTTTACCATGGAGCGTTAACGGTTTGGTGCCAGCATAAACATAATATACTTAAGTAAATACTATATTATATATTATGAAAGACATGAATTCCTGTTAAAGCTGTGCAGATTAACTGGTTTCTGTCAGGTAGTTGTGAACTGATTTGGCAGGGTTTATGCGTGTTTTCTATTGCATGATTCTCCTACATGTCTTCGTATAGATTGCAAAGATCATTGGGCACATAAATCATTTAAGGGCCCTTGGATCCCTTATTGCAAAGTTTTACTAACCATTTAAACCACAATACTCAAATTCATATTGATACGGTAAATAGATAATTCTGTGCCAGTAAAGCCAACTTTAGCATAACTATGGATGGCCTAGCAACAAGACGTTTGATGGAGCCTAACTAATGTCATCTCTTGGATAAATAATTTCAAAGTACATATAGCAATTGGATGTAGTGCAGCAGGATTAGATCATACTTCAAATAGATTTTTGTCCTATATTTCTGGTTTTATTTTTGTCCAAGGAGAATCTCCTGGATATTGTTAGTATGCAATCTGTTCAACATGAAGATTTAACATTTGCAGATTACTTAGAAATTTCCAGTGAGCATAGATCTGTTTGTCTCAGTTAGTAGTGGTTGTGGATCTTAAAACTTACTCTAGTGTCTGTAGATGTTCCTTCTTAACTTCTGTGTAATGGCTCTGATCCATAAAGTGCTGTATGTTTTTGAGAATTGATTATTGGAAAGAACTGAAGTGTATGAGCTAATAAACTCCAGGTTAAAAAAATCTAGAAGCAAAATGCAGGATTTTCTTAGAGCAGTAACAGCTCTGGTATTTACTTCATCCATTACTGCATGCTAAAATGAGTTTTAGGATTACCTAGAATAGTTGAATCCAGCCTAGTTTCAGTGACAGCGAACAACTGCCAATAAAGATAAGTGTGCTTTTTGAGCAAAGTTTATATGAATCTCTGAGTATTAGTGCCATTTGTCACTTGTCACATATAGACTATGTCAGTTGACCTGCAGGGCTTTGTGTCAGGTTTATCTAAGGTATTTAAATGTACATATTAATAATATTTTCCTGTACTTTCCAGGCAAATACTTAGTAGCAGGCAAATTTAGGGAAGTAGTTTCTTTTTGATCGGAATATGAAATATGGTCAAGAGGTGGGGCTGAGTTACAGTCCAGTGAGCTAACATTGTGCAGCATTGAATATCTGCATCAGTCTTTTCAGTTTCTCCAAAATTTGAACTGGTTATTTCAATATAGATTTGCTGATCATACACTTTTGCTCTTGATAATGATTTAGCTCCAAACTCCACCAAAGACTATTGTGGTTATCTGGATTAGTGACTCAAATCTAATCTCATCTGTAAAATAGTGAGCTTCATAGTTCTTCTGAGCTCAGCATAATAGCAAGAGAGCACCCTCTTGTAATTCAATTACAAGAGAAATTAAGAAATTAAGTATTTGTATCTATAAAAAGAAAAGATGGCTTCAAGACAAAGAGTTCTTTTCTCCATGGCTCTTGTGAAAACAGAATGTATAGCCTGATACTGGTTCTATTTCCAGCCGCTCAACTTATCAGTAAAATGAACTTCCCTTTCACTAAGAAGCTGTATATATGATAAAATAATGTGCCAGTGACTTGATCAACTACTAAGGGATTCTGAAGAAATGCCTGTATGTGATTGTGTCATGTGTAAACTAGTGGCATGATTTAAACACTGATTTTATTCCTAGTTTTTGTTAAAGACCTTTGACTTGGTTAACCAAAAGAAATCTGTGTAAAGTACAGATGTATTTATCAGCCATTATGAACTACTGGGTGGGCAGTAGCAGGCTATGGCTGAAAATCATGGAAATCACACCTGCATAACCTGCTAGCCTTCTACAATGGCATAACTGGATGGATAGATGAGGGGAGGGTGGTGGACGTTGTCTTCCTCGACTTCAGCAAGTCTTTTGACACTTTCTCCCACAGCATCCTGGGGTGCATCAGGAAGAGTGTGACCAGAGATTAAGGGAGGTTATCCTGCCCCTCTACTCTGCCCTGGTGAGGCCCCCACTTAAAGGTGTCAAGAGGATGGGGCCAGTCTTTTTTCAGTGGTGCCCAGTGACAGGACAAGAGGAAATGGGCCCAAATGAATATGAGAAGTTCCACCTAAACATGAGGAGGATCTTCTATACTTTGAGGGTGGCAGAGCACTGGAATAGGCTGCCCGGAGAGGTGGTGAAGTCTCTGTCTCTGGGCACATTCAAAACCTGTCTGGATATGTTCTGTGCAACCTGCTCTAGGTGGACCTGCTTTGGCAAGGGGGTTGGACTACATGATCTCCAGAGGTCCCTTCCAACCCCCTATCATTCTGTGATTCTGTGAATTGATTATCCTCACGTTTTAGCAGGAAAGAGGATTTATCTTTACTTGATAGCACAGATTCAAACCAGAAAATAATACAGCTGTTTGGAAAACAACCAAATTTCAGGAAATTAAAAATAAATTTCTGTGTTAAATAAGAGCTTTGGAATAACAGGGGAAAACCATGCAGCCAGGTATTTCAAGAAATTCTGAATACTGAAATGAAAGCTTACTTCGTCTATAACTTGTAATATTTTTCAACTGAAATAAAAGTTCCAAAGTTCTGTATGTGCTAAGAAATGCTGCTCTCCCCTGAAGGGTTGAAAACTGGCTCTCAATGGCTGTCAGATTCCATAAGTTTAGATCCTAAAGCTTACTACTGTACTCAAACACTTGAATTTTTCCAAAAAATCTTAACGGGTGAGATTTCATGGCAATGTGAAATGCATGCCAGCAATAGCTGTCACCAAAATATGGCTGGCGGAAGGAGCTATTGTCTTTTCCATTTGTTAAAAAGTCATCCTAGTTGTGCAAGATGTGAAAGACTGAGCATAATACTCTCTTTCACCTCTTCAATAAAAATACCCTTGTTCAACGTTATATTATTTTCCTGGCTGGGCAATAAATGTATTCTAGTACTCCTGTTGAAAACCGTGCCACTTCTCAGAGATGAATTCAAACATTGAGTGTGCCAGGGAAGACTAAGCAGGAGCATGACTAGGTTGGTGAGTGGGTTGGAAAGGCTGTAGTCCCAACAGCTAATGGTTACTTGATATATGTAGATATACATAGACCGTTGTTCAGTTGCACTCATAAATTGCCGTTGGTTCAAGCAAATGGGGCTTGTGTTTTGTGCTGAACTAAATATGGCCCTTCATAACTTTTTGAATGAGACTGTTGTTTGTCGAGGATGTACATACTTTTTGGTTTTGCCTCGAGCTAAAAAAAGTCAAGCCAGAAGTGTTGCTGTGGAGAACCTAATAGGCAAAGAACAGAAATTGCCAAAACGCCCATTGGTTAGAATTACATCTAGGATCAGCAGTTCACACACAGTATTTTTTTCAGTTTTGTCTGAAGTTGTGGGGTTGACTATTAACATCTTTCTTACATGCTACCCTAGGAATTTATATCTGGGACAGAGGATGAAGATGGATCTGTATAACAGTTGTCTTTGCTGGTTGTATTTATTCAATAAATAAAACTGGTTTCTGACAGCCGCTAGTAAGCATAGCTGCAGTGCTCTCTAGTGGTTAGTAGCAGTGATTTAATTTTTGTTCTTTTTAAACAAGAAGTACTTTACTAGTGGCTTGTCTTATTAGTACGTATGTTGTAGTTATCTTGGTATTAATAGCAAAGTTTTTCTCTTCAGTATTTCTGGGACCTAGAGAAGTTATTATAAAATATAAATTTACAGAAGCAATGATTTGAATCAGGGAACAATAAGGTGTTGAAATTTCAACCTTAATAATATAAATTATCAAACAGTAATTTTTGACATCGTCCTTTTTATTTTAAAAAGCATGAAAACAGTACAAAGAGAGGAATGAGGAAATAAGTAATAAGGAGTAGTTTGACCTTAGAAAATAAGTTGACTATATTCTCTATCAGTTGTACTTTAAGTAGGACTAATGATTCTCTTAAGTAATGTAACTAGTTTTACTAAGTAGTCATAGGACAGAAGCGAGCGTGACCATGTAACATTCAAAAGACTTTAATACTGCTTAAAGGCAAAACATAATATACAGAGTAACCCCCTTAACCTAGTATAAAAATATGGTGCCCAGAAACTATATCTTTGATCAAATATTTTTAAAAGATAAAAGAATACAAATGGACAAACTTAGTGGCTAGTGATTGTGATTAAGATTTTTTATTAAACTATAATAGAAATGTATATTTAAACTATTTACAGTGCATTTCACACTACATTCTTTCAAAGACACATGCAAGTGTCTTGCCATATGAATACCTAGAGGGCTCAAATTCTAACTTCAGTTACATCTGTAAGGTACCTTGAGCATCAGCAGGAATAGCTGAATACAGCAAAGACCAGGTGAGGCAAGTGTTACCAATGGTAAGAGTTTGGTCCCTCTTTATAGGTAAAAAGGTGGATTTGACCCATTCTTTTACTTTCTATACAGCTCAATCCAACTCC
This sequence comes from Gallinago jamesoni, assembly GCA_025769975.1. Lineage (NCBI taxonomy): Eukaryota > Metazoa > Chordata > Aves > Charadriiformes > Scolopacidae > Gallinago > Gallinago jamesoni. The sequence goes on from JAOQGH010000032.1 coordinate 5,451,203, forward strand.
CACGGAGGTAAATGGGAATCACATTTGACTTGAAATGGGCATTTGAGCATGCCTTAGGCCCTGGCATGACAAGCTCGTGCTGTGAAAGTTAGTGGAAACTAGCTATTATATAGCATTGTCACATAAATATACATTTACAAACAGTGGTACTTAGATATGAGTTTCTCTATGGAAACAAACTTGTTTATGTAAAAAATAAACTTTCCCATGCAATTTCCATTCATCGAGCAATGACAAAGGTAAAATATTTTGCTGTCACAATTTGCTGTATTTAGCAAGTGTCAGTAATTACCAGCCCAGATTCTGTGATGTTTCTTGCTCCTGTGAAAGTTCCTCATTATTTATCATACTCTGGCCAAACTAATTTTTTTTATTCAGGCTCTAATGTTCAAGCTTATCTTTCCAATTAGTGCAAATCCTGAAGAAGTACAGCAGGGAATTGTGAAATAAAGCTGAAACCTTGAGGAATGTAAACTGCATGTGATTTGACACAAAGAAACTACAGTATCAGAGAGACAAGACTCCTAACTAAAGCTAAAGTATAAATTTGCCTGAAATACCAAGTATCTATAAAACGTTTAAAAATTTATTAATTTATTATAAATGAGGCTTTTTTTCCATCAAAACTCTCTGCTATCTTCTCATGCATAACTGAAAGGGGTACCACCCAGATCACTCAGGCAACATCCCCTAATGTTAAGGGGCTAGATCTGACTCCTTGTAATCTTTCTGTACAGTGGGTTAGAAAATCAGTTACCTAGTAATTTTGAAAAATCTTATATATGAATTAGATGATGTTCTGATTTTTTCAGTTCAAGCCACTGCCAGATAAAATGCATTGGACTGGAATTCTAAAGTTTAGCTTTACAAGCATGCAATTGTCAGAGGGTGATGCATAAAATCAGGCTTCACTCCTCTCTTCTAAAGAGAGATCAGCTGGGCAATAGAATATATTATTCACTTCCATCACTAGCCCACTTGTATTCTATGAAGATATGAGGGTAATCTGCTCTTAACTTTAAACTGCTAATTAAAAATCAATACCATCTTCAAAATCAACTTTACATTATTTTCCCCTCCTTTCTTTTATTGTCTGAGATAATAGAAAACCTAGACATTCTACAGCTAATATTGGAATTGTGATTAACATGTTGGAAAGGAAGTACTACTTACAGCTTAAAAGTCTCACTGTTATTTTTAATTAGAAGATGGAAGGTTAATCAGTAATTTTGTGTATGTTAATACATACAACAAATAATTGTTTCAATTTGTTTGTTCAAGGGGAACAAACCCAGAAAGAACAATGAACTTTAAGCTTTAAACTGCTGTAGAGTGACTTTAAAAGAAATTATGTCCATGTCTGAGAAGATACTAACTTAGATATCTTCATTGAGACAAGTATTAAAAATTAGTGGGGTAAATTCTGTACCCAAAGATTTACATATTAAATTTCACAATGGCTTTAATGGAAGTAAAACTGAACTGCTGAAGTGATAAACTCCATTTCAGTTTGTTTCTTGAATAATCCACACTGATTGCTTGAGCTACACAATAGCTGGGGAGATTATGTTTGAGACCTGACTAAAATAATTAGATACACAACTTATGATGAAATAATGGCAGCTGCATGGCTGTAATCCACTAGCTGGATTTGAAAATGTTGAATTCTTAAGGTGATGAATTTCAGGCAGAAAGCAGCCTGGCTCTTTTTTTTTTTTTTTTTTATTTTTTTTTTTTTTATTTTAACCTATCTACATTATGGAATGAATGAGCAATTTCTGCTAACAGTTCACACAAAGCTATGATACAAAATCAGCACACTCAGACTTTGCCTTCAGGCAGAGTAAAGCACTATATAAACAATTTGATCACTCTCTGAAATTTCATGAAGTACAGTAAACTGTGCTTTTAAGGTTCTTAAGGGTAGTTTGAAGGGTCTGGTTTTGTAGAACTATATACAGATACAGGTGTATTATGACATTTAAATGGTTAATTACTAGGAACTGTATTTCTATGTATGTTCTAATCTTTACAGTGGAAGAGATTCTGTGGGATAAATGTGTACAGTTATGTAATTAAATATATGCTTATACTGTATAACTGTGTTGATTTTAAGTGAACCTTTGAAAAAATGCAACATCACGTCTGTTTCTTTTATCAAAGGTATGAATCCAGGACTCCTTTCTAGTAGTTATAAATTTATGTCATAACAAAGCTTTGCTGAACACACAATATAGTAAAGAAATACTGGGATCTTAATGTAAATGATATGTCACTACACTGTAATATGACCATAGTTGATTTGCTGTTTTGTCACCATGAATTACTAGTCTCAACCATACTAGCAAGAATACACCTTTATATACATATATTTTATTCATATTTATATTAAATACGTATCTCATCAGTTAGTGTAATAATTATATTTCCGTATCTCAAGCATTCAAGGAAAAGAATATGTAAGACTGTGTAAATCTTGAAGCAAAGTTTCCTATTTACCAAAAAGTACCTAAAAAGTTTTTTTTGGGGGGATGTATACTGGGTGGGCAGGCTGCTGTCATTTTTCTGCATAGCTACATAGTTGCATAGCTATGACATACTAACATACTATGTGTATGTCGTATAGCTACGACATATTAACATTGTACTGTGTATGCGTATAATTCCCTATGTGGCGCACTGCATAACAGTAGCCCTGGAATTCTTAATTATTATTGAATTCCATACTTCGCACACCTTTTTGAAAATATGGAGAAAAAAATCAGGATAAATACTTTTGCAGGAAAATGTTTTCAAATTCAGCTGCAATAATATATTATTGGTAGTCATTAGAGAAGTTTAAGACAGATTTAATCAGTTACAAATAATTTAGGTTGGCAGAAATGCTGCAGACTATCAGAATGCCTTATTCTACATTAAAAAAAAATCAACTATGAAACTTAGTATCGTCAAACATTCTGAAACATTTGCTTCATCTTTCATTACCTTGTGGTATAGCTTTATGTAAATGCAGAAACTGATAAAAAGAGGTATTTTTCACTGTCCTTCTGACCAGCTTTTACAAGGAAGGACTGATAATCTGCTGGGAAAATAATTCATTGCAGTTCCAACTAGAATTTTCTGGATTACTGTGATAGAAATAAATTCCCACACATCAAAGTACAATCCCAAATGTATTACTTTTGCCTAATACTATTGCTGATTATAACTGAAAAATCATTACTACAGATTAAAAAGAATCCAACATTTTCTGTGTCTCTGTGCATCCAAAGTTACACGTGCTGCTAACCAATCTTAAATTGCTGACATCAATCTTCTAATACTGTCTACCCAAAGAGTAGTACTCTCTTTGTATTACCCTTTTGGGGTTTGTCTATTACTGTTTTGGGGTATGTCTAATGTGTATATTTTCCTGAATTGGTTCCCAATTAAAAGTAATTTTTATTAGTCATCTTCAGTTAACTAAAGTATCAATGTTGGTTTTTTTACTAGTGCAAGCTACTTGATTTCTTTCTCTTCTGAACGTTAATGCCTTGTATACAAACGGCAAATTCCTGTAGCATTCTCAGCTATTTTTGCTTTCAGTATTTTTTTCCTAACCCTTTAAGAAATTGTGATTAGTCATTGTTAACATTAACTAATACTAAAAATTATTTTTATAAGATGTCAACATAAAACTCTCTTCAAAGTGGTCATAGCCATTTCATAATAGCACTGGCCTAAAGAATCAGTGATCGATAGTCACCGGAAGTGTGCCGTTCCTGCATCACTCTGATTCAGATTTTCATCTCCTGCTCTTACAGTCACATTCTCTTCTACTCTTTCTGCCTGTGATTCAGTCTGTTGGTTGTGACGATGTTAAATTCAACTTCCAAATGAAGTTAAAACCAGCATATAAAAATGATCCTGTTTAGTTCACATTTCTCTGTGTGCTTCTTGTTGCTTTCTACAGCAGCCATTCTTCCATGGCGGCCTGTCAGTTACGTTGTGACATTTCATCAATCTTGAAGTAGTTTCCATTATTCATGGATAATTATGACACTTCTGCCACAAAACTTCTAAGATCCCAATAGCCTAGTACTTCACAGGGTTTTAAAAAATTTCTCCAAATGTAAGACATTTGCTAAGACATTCCTCTAATATTAAAAAAGTCTACTGGGTGCACAGACTTTTTCACTTCAAAACCCAGTTCTGTCTCCTGAAAGAGGTTGGTATAGTATATGCTGGATTAGGTTCCTCAGAGTTAGTCCCAATCTTTCCTCTGAACCTCTGGGAAGAGAACAGGCAAGACTGCTCATTACTTTTATAACATAACAGAGCAAGACTGGAAGAGGAACAAAGGTGCGAAATGCAGTAGTCTTTCAGATACTGGCCACAACATGATCACTAAACAACTATATACATCTGTGAAGTTCATAGGCTCTCAAGGACAACTGAGTAACTGCACTCGTACCTTCTTGTGGAACAGAGTAGCAAAAACTACCCTTGCAGATCTTTTTCCATCTCAATCAGATGTAATAAAAGAAACAGACTATATAACCTTGACATATACATGGTCATGCTATATCTTGAAATATGGAAAAACAGTACAGCAGTGGCAAAACATAAGCCAAATTCATACAGTGTTTAGCAAAATGTAGTACTCCTCTATTACTATGTCTTCTATGTGAACTTAAGCTTGTGGTTATTAAATCAGCATCTCAGTTCCGTTTGGCTTGATTGCTTTCTCCATTAATCAGATTCTTCTCTTGTTGTTCAGCTAAGGATTGCCATTTCTGCCTATTTTTCCTACAGCCATCCAGTAAAGGGTAGCAGGCCTCTGACACATGCGTTAGGGCCTGAAATAAATTAAGAACATGTAAAACAGATTACATTTAACAACAAAATAAGTGTTCTTAAAGTTGACATTGAGAGTGACCAGAATGATTGATATACAAGGTCTATCTATAATTGAAATTGAACTTATATTTTGAACTTCAGTGAAGGCTTCCTGCTGCACACCAAACATGAACACAATTACCTGAAGCTACTGCAGATTGGAATGAACTGCAGCGTCCACAGAGAACTTGACACATAGGTGCAGAAGGAACCACGATAAGTTTGCTGTATTGTGCAAACTTATAAGTAAGTGACTTGTCCAGTATTCCTAGTGAAGTACTCTGCATGGACTTTGTTTGCAAGCCAGTTCTTTGAATGTATGGCGAGGTTGGTCATAAGGATATCCTTAGAATGATAATCAGACACAGGGTAGGTATAATAAATGTGACTATATTCACTGATGCTGTATCAACTGATTCAGAGGAGTTTTCCCAGAAATATTTCAATTAAACATGGCACACCATAGATAAATTACACTTGACACTTAGTGTAGTAGCAATGCCTAATTCTCCTGTAACTTTACATAGGGACCCTACAGAATTATCAGCTTGTATAAATCTTCAGAGTTCCTTTTGGCTTTGTACTCTGCTTCATTAGTTCCAGTAGACTTAATTGAATTATTCTTGATTTACACCACTATAAGAAGAATGGGGCCATCAAGTATCTTTGCATTTTCCTGTTTTATTTATCTGAATATATCTGAACAGCATTTAAAAGTGCTATGAGGTGCTTTTTCAACTAAAAATTAAGATAAGGAAACACATTTCTCTTATTTTTTTTTCAGATTTCTGAACTTGAGAGGAAGACTTGTAGATCATTCAGTTTAACTGCACTAGTTACCTAGCTAACACAAGCCACAAAACTTCAGTTCATTGGTATCTGACCTACTCTGAATAACATGGTAAGTCACATACTTGCACTGCTGTATTGGAAACTCTTTGTTTTCATTGTGTGTTAAATTCCTACTGACTGGATGAAAGCTAAGAAAACAGTGAAAAAGCTGTCATTACAACCCTGTTTATTGCTTGATTTCATAGCATTAGAACATTGGAGAGCGAACTGTGTGCTCATTTGTTTTCAAAGTAACACTGAAGTTGTTTATATGTTTTACCATTTATTACTCATGGAAGAAAGCAAAAATCTCTAAGCAGGTAATATCCCCACTTTTACTCCAGTCAAAATAAACAAACACTGTATCAGCTCAAACCGTATTCACCAGGGGGTGAATTCATGTTAGGGGTTTTGTCACTTCCCCATAGGCTTCTCATTCTCTTAAGTGCTCTCTGCCCCTGCAGGTAAGTCACTCTCACTTATCTGTCAGGTTAGGACGCATGCTGGCATACTCTGAGTCTGTATAACACCCCAGACACTGACAGCCTGCTACATGCTGTTACAGGTGAGTCTTTGAGACAAGATGACAGGAGTGATACACTGAAAGCTTTAAGAGGCAATATGTTCTGAACAAAAGGATGCCGCTCAGACATGCATCCTGTGGAGGTAGCACCTCTTTTTTCTTCCCCAATTGAAGAGAGTGGAGAAGATTCCAAGCATTTGTAGGTGCTTTTGGTTGCTAACCGGGAATGGCTTTGTATTCAGTGTGGCATAACAAAGCTGCTGTTACAATGCAGGAGCGCAGCAGATAAAAATTACTCATGCACCTCATTTCCTTGCAGAAACTGTACAGGAGTTGGGTACTGTTTGGACCAGTATCACTTGGTAACTGTTGATGTAATCTGCAGTTAATATTTCAGAGTAAATAAATTCTCTGGTCTTTTCACAAATGGAAAGGTAAAGCCCTAACAAGAAAAACTATAGAAGTTCAGGCTCTGGAACCGTGAGCATTCAAACTTGCTCAGGTGTTCTGTTCAAAGAATTTTCTGTTTCTATCTTTGTTTCCTTCCAACTGCTGGATGTGGATTCTTATTAGAAAAGTTTACTGTATAAGAGGGAAAAATTTGAGTAAGCGCCTTGTTCCTCCCTTCGAAATATTCTTAAGAGTGAAGTTATCTGTTCCTCACCTTTTCTTTTTCTCACCTCATTTCCTGTAAAATACTTCCTATCATCCCAACGAACAGGCCTTCACTCTAGTGCTTTTCTGATTTTGAAATATCAGAAATCTTTATGTTTTGTTATATCTGACCAAGTATCTGCATGTATAGTTTGTAACCAGGATGAAAACCACTTCAATGAATTCTCTTATGTACTGCTTTTGTGTGTGATGAAAAAGAAAGAAAAAAATGGGCCGAGAAATGCTAAACTTGGGTAATATGCCTATACATAGCATATCACCTTTTACATTAATAATTCTGCTTTCTCACTGAACATTCTGAGCTCTTAAACACTTTTTATCAATGCCTTACATGGATACCATTCTTCTACTAGATAGTAAAGGATTTGTTTTCTGACTTTCCCTGATGATCGTAGCAGCTCACTGGAGCTGCTGGAATCCAGAGTATAACCCAAGGGTTTAACACCAAGTACACAGAGCACAGCAATTTTAACTAGGTTTTAAAAAATTGTAACAAAATACATTAATCAGACAAACATACCATTAATGATAAATACTAAAATAATAATTTCCTCAAATGCATAATGAACCATATGTAATATATAACAAGAAAAATAATATCTTTTTTAACTAAGGAAGTAGTTTTTTATTTGATTGTTATTCTAATTTTAAATCTGCATCTATTAGAGGCTAAAGTGAACAATTCCAGTTTTAGATATTTGCAATTCCTTTTTAGGCACCATACCTCATACAGCTGCAAGCAAACAGCATCTATGAATCCAACCTGCATGCTGGGAATTTTATTTTTCTTCTCTCTGTTCATTAGATCCTGCAGATAAGAAATAAACAAGCTCTGTATTTAAATGCATTAATAAAAAACCGAACCAAAACCAAAGAGAAAGGCTGGAATTAAAAAGCAGCACCTTAAAAAGCACAGCAAGTTCAGCACAGCAGGGTATCGGTACATGTGTTACAACGCAGGTAATTTGATCGTACGACTTGCCTTAGGAGATTGTCTTTGGACTGACAGAGCCCAAATAACTAGACAAATAGACAAGCTTACTGGTTTTGGGCAGGCTGCAAATAGGTACCAATTTAGGAATGTATTTCCTAAACAATTTAGTGATACTGATTTAGAAGAAATAATATTTTTGTTCTTCTGGCTCAGAGATAATGACACACTGTTGGTGTTTGGGAACTGCAGAAGAAAGCTAACACTGGGAAGACAGGAAAGGAGTTGGTCTTATGTTCTGGTCAGTGGGAGGAATTGTGGCTTTTGCAAGGAATGTGAAGTGCTGTTTGTAGAAGCCATTTTGAAAGAGGTGATTCTGCATGATTTGGCCACTTACTGTTGGTTCTATGTTGAGTTCCTTCCGCTCTTTATCTCCTTGATCAAAGAACTCAGTAGCTACAAGCTCAGCAATCTGTAAGAGATTTCACACATTGAGAGCTCTAAAAGTTTGCTTGCTACCTACAATCAAGACTGTTTCCTGTGTTTCCTGTCCCTCCTTAGGACATACTGAATTGGGACCCCCCTATAATGAGACTCCCCAGCTTAACAGCTAGCCTTTAGAACTCTTCATGCACACATCTGTGCACAAACAAAATATCTGCATGTGCTGATATTTAGCCAAGTGAATAAAATGGCACATAGGCATCCTATCACTGATAAAAGTTGGAATGCTCAACACATAGAAAAAGGTCAGCTGATACTCCTGTGTTGTATCAAGTGACTGCCTTGTAGTTACACAGAAATGTTAGAAAGAACAAAGATTCCTGATTTACCTTCAGATTACTAACATGGTGACATAACTAAATGCACAGATATTGCTACAAAGACCCAAGAAAGTCTTCAATCCACATACAGCACTTTGAAGGACTGCTTCCTAAGGCTCTGCATTCCACCACTGTCTTTACAGAAAGGACTGGATGGAGGAAGCAGAAGATGTTATGTGGAGCTTGTATTTAGCAAATCTTAAAATTTAGCATATACCCGTTGCTGAACTGGCCATGGTTTGCTTATGGCTGATAAATCACAAGCAGTCATCAGCATTGCTCTGTAGAAAGAAAACAGAAAGAAATCTATGAATTACTGTATTGTGAAATGCATGTAGCAAACAACTCAACTGATTAGTAAAATAGAATATAAAATCTCAAGAAACATCAGTGTCAGAGAAAGAAGTGAAATTAAAGCAAAGTTATAAAGGTCTCCAGGGCTCAATGATATGGTAGACTTCCACGTGTGTGAAATGAGCACACAGAAATGAGCAAATCTGGACTGTCTCATTTGATGGATTCATGTCAAATGAACCGTTTCATTCTATTTGCTACTGGACGGACAATACATTTATTACTTATTTCATATATTAGCAGTGACTGCCATCTTTATTGACAGCATGAAGGCCAAGGACTGAAGTAGAAATAGACAGAACGTGACTAAATTAGACTCATTTTTAAAGGCACTGAATTTGAAATATGGCATCCTTCCTTTCTGAGACAGCCTACGTAAGCCTGCTTTTCTGTATTTGTGCATTACAATATGTGTCTTTATTCTTAATCTTCTGTTTCCTTCACTGCCAGTAAGGAATCAACTTCAAAACAAACTGACTGTCCTGAATGTTTAGTTACTGGCAATTCAATATTTGAGTATAAAGTATCAACAGCAAAAGAATACGCTCCCTAGACAGGAACCCTGCATTCTTTAAAAAGAACAGAAATGCTCATGTAACTCCACATGCTTCTTAACAAAGTTTATTATACAGTTTGCAGACTTAGTAATTCAGACCTTGGGAGTCATTCAGTGGCCTGTGTACCAGTCTGTACAGGCTGAAAGCACACAGATCTGATGGTTTTAATGAAATTCACAGAAACATGGCATGAAAAATTGGGTACCTAATAATATTAACTGACTTGTTAATCATTCTGCTTTTACTTACAAAAATAGTTCCTTCTGTGTAGGATCTTCCCAATTAAATTGCTTCTTCCGTATAAGCTCAAAAAATTCTCCTCTCCTCCTTTAAGAGAAGTTAAAACAAAAGATTTTGCAGCCTACTGACACAATCCAAACATCATGCAATGACTATCCAGCCAAACTAGCCTCTAACTTACTTTATGTATAGTGCTAGGTCTGTGGCAAGAATGGCTTGTTTTATCATTTTCAGTGTGGCCTTGTATTCTTCAATGGAAAGGCTGCTGAGAATCTGATTTCCCTTTAAAAAAGAACAAAACCAGTGTTACCAGTAAAATGGGCAACAGCACACCAGTTTGCTGAAATGACTCTTAGATACTAAATCATTTTGAGTTGCTTGCTGATATCTGATGTCATTCTTTTACCCTACTTCCTTTTGTAGAATCCCCAAATTAAAAATAAAAATTCCAGTCTTCTTGAGTAATGGCAGAAAGCTGCACAGCAACAGCATCATAATCAACTATTACAAAATGAAACTGAAAGCAGAGCAATATCAAAGCTGTTAGATCCATTTCATTCATCAAAATTAAATTCACCATTAACTGTAGTGTAGTATTTCTTTTTCCTCTCTCCCCCTCCCTGAAGCAGAGGAACTATAATAGATTCCACTACCTCCCTATACACCTCATATAAATGAAAACATTTTCCTTTTATGAGGCAACATAAAAAAAGGAGCTATTACATAGAAATATAAGCTCAGCAGCCCACTGTTAAATCAAAGCACTATGGAGCTAGTAAGATGGCAACTTGCCTCCACTTTTTTTCCCATATTTTCCTGTCTGAATAGGAAAGAATCATTACAATACAAAGGGTGTTGGAAGTATCATACCTGTGATATGAATGGGCAGTAAAAACATACTGCTTTGAAATGATTGTGCATGCAGAATAACTGGTCTTAGAATTAGTTAATAGTATAAACCAGTAAGAATGTAGTTTTATTTGCATATTTACTTAACTTAGGTTTGGCTTCACTTTGGAATGTCAACATTAGCAGTGTTTGGTTTGGTCGCATCAGGACTGCTTTGTGTATGTGGAGGCCGGAATGTTTTTTGAAATAAGAGCAAGAACTTTGGTTGTTTGGTCATTCATAAGAGGTCATGAAAATGGCAACAAAGCCTTTTGTTTCCTTTGGTCCAAGGAAGCAGGTACTCAAAAGGATATTAGCAAGGCTTCCCTTATTAGGCAGCACTTGGAAAGGTTTGGTGGCACTCAGTAAGGGAACTGTAATTTCAAAACTGCTGCATTTGTTTTCTTTACCCAAAAAGGAATAAAGATCACTTAGGAATGTATAAGGATGGGAATCTATCCAAAGGCTAAAAATAAAAAGTAAAATAGGGAATAGTTTCTTTCAGCATACACAAAAATGTGGCACTCACTGGACTATTCAGGATCATTAGGCATTGATCAAAATGATGATGCTCCATGATTGAGTGGCAATACAGTTGAGCCAGTGGATGTTCACTTCTGAGGAGTAAAAAAGACCCATCAGATGAAGATATCAAATTAAGCATATCACTGATCAGGAATAACTTCTCTTTTTATGTCCTTTTCTCATTATCGGTTTACCCCCACCCATCCATGCTTGTTCTTCCCCCTTCTGTGTTAACTGGCCAAACAAAATGAATACATTTGGAAGGATGGCAGGGGGAGTACAGATAAAAAAGACAATGCTGTTACTTTGTCAGAGCACTGATAACTCTGGTTTTCTGCTTTCTGTTACTTGCAGAGACCAGCTCCACACAAGGAGCGAGAATGTAATACAAGGTTTAATAAAGAGTGAAAGTTCTTTTATGAAAATGAAAGGCAACAAGAAGGTTTAATTCACAAGCAAAATTTAATTGACAGTTTGGGGTTTTGTAACATCTTAAATACCTACCAGGCATATTTAGTCAGCTTAACTACTGAGCTTGTAAGTAATAATGCAGACCTAATCAGAAGCCCACTGATACCAATGGAAAAATTCCTGCTGAACTCAGGGGACTCTGGTGCAGGGCCCAAAAGGTTGATCAAGTAATTACCAGTGTTAGTAACGGTACTGGTACTTCATTCATCACTACTCTTTTCAAGACCAAACTACTGCAGTATCATTATCTACCCACTGCCCGGGGTAAAATCCAAAAAGGAAACAAGATAGTGGTGGTAGTACACGCAGTGAAAAAAAAGCATGAAACCAGCTATGTGGATGCAGAATTTAAAAGTCTTAATCTAGAAAAGAGAATTTGCTGTTTGAGTAGCTTCAGACAAAATACAGAAACCCCTCCTCTCTGAGGATTTCTAATTTCCCCTTGTTCCTCATTGCATAATATGGTTCTTAGCTTTTGCTCTGAAAGAGTCCTACGTTTCAGTCCTACATTGCTTATGCCACATCTTCAACTAAATTGGAATTCTTTTGGAAGTCTGTTTTGCTGCTTATCCTGAATCTATTACTCTAGTTATAATCTGACCTACAAATGTTTAATCATGTAAGAAATTCTTTTTTAGCATATAGTTCCAGGGGACTTTTTGTATGGTTAAGGATCATCTAAATGAATTAGTGGTTGCAGGACTGGTTGTAAGTGACTGCACACAGAGACTCAAGTAAAAGTCAGAAGAGGAGAGAGACTTCGGGGATTTAAGAAGCACAAAAATGTTGAGAGAAAGATGGAAAGACAAACAAAAATGCGGAAAGGGAGATTAAAGGATGCAAGCCCCTGAGGATTATGGGCTGGCTGCCCAGCACCTCCTCTGAGACCACTGCAAAAGGAGTATAGAGCAAATATGCTGTGTGTTTCTGTAAGGAAAAAAATTGTAGGATGGTGCCAACACATGCTGGGTGAAATTCCCATTGAGTTAAGTGGGATGCATACTAAGTCCCCTAAAGTTCATCCTGACTGAAGAGAGAAATATGTGAGAAATATCTTAGGTTATCTTCCCAAGTACTGCACCAAACTAGAGCTTCCTCAGTACTTACAGACCCTGGCTGTGGAAAACAGAAGTACTGGAAATAAACTCAGGTCCTACTTCTGTAGTACACAGCATTTCTGTTAAACCACCATGCTGAGCCAAAGGACACCATTGCTTTCTCAACAGAGTGATTTGGTTATGCAGTTTCCATGCTCTGTGCTTGCCTACTTTATGTGTGGGTTTGGAAGAAAAAAGAAAATAAAACCTTTGCATATCTACCAAAAGAACTCTAAATAGTAAACAATTCATTTCCTGTAATTTCTACTACTAGAAACGTTTTAATTTTTGAAATTCTGTTGCTTAAGAAAAGATGCTAAGTATCCATTCTCCCTGCTGCCAAGGATAAAACAAAAGAGTTCTGTTCATGGAAAAAATAACTTTTAATTTAGGCTTAAACAAGGGATTTAAAAACAGAATTCATTGAACTTCCTATTGAAAAAGAATTATTAAGCTGTCATCATCACTGCTTTACAGCATGTGTGAATGTTAGATTATGCTGTCTATGACACTTTCCCAGGACATTTTTGAGAGGAGATGACGCATCTCCAGATGTCTTCCAGGAAATTTATTTTTAAATAAATAAAGCAAAAAATAGCTAGCTGGTTCCAATCACTGCAAGGCTACAGTTACTGCTGGAATCCCCTGTTAGGGAACTAGAAAAAGGTTATTCTTTCAATTTTGTGGGGTTTTGGAGTTTGTTGGGTTTTCTTCTTAACACATCAGTCTTAGTGTTATTCTGAACAACTATCTGAAAGGCAGGAATTCTGCTTCAGCTTACTTATTTTCTTCTTTTTAGTATTCTCTGCCTCAAACAACCTTTTCCTCCCCTAGTATCACACTTCACACACAGTGAGAACAGCAGACCTCTTCTAAAGGTAGCTTCAAAACCACCCTCCAACTCTGCCTGGAAAATATACAAGTATACATTTCTGCATATCTTTTCCCCATCTCTGGTCAGATCAGGTCACATTGCCATATCACAGCAATCGCATTATGCCACCTTTTAAGTCAAGCTATTTCTTTAACAAAGAATCATACACTGCTATTTGAAGTGAATAGTAAATTCTCTGAAAACCACATTTTGCACAAATCTGAAACTATTAATACAATCTAAAAAACCAAGTATTTTTATTAAAAATAAAAATGTGGAGGAAATTTTAGGAGAGTTCAGATGCTTCATTTTGTTAACTACAAAGTAAAACATTTTGTTTAGTAAAAATATTTTGTTTCAAGGGTTTAAAACATATTTTGACTTTTTGCGTTGTGAAGTTTTTTCCGTAATTCCAGAATTGATCAAAGGTAAAGAATACAGATAACCTAAAATTAATGCAAAACAGTCATACATTTTAAATGTGATTTTAAATATGTATCTTATCCAAAGCAATATAGAATTCTGGAAAAACATGGCAAAATCCTGAGTAAAATAATCAGAGTTCAAAATGGTAAAGAGGCACCTTTGTATCTATCAGCTGGCTGCAGGTCTCGGCTCTGTGCTGGTCTGGACTAAGAGGAAGGGAAGGGCTGGCTGGACAGGGAGCAGTCTGAAAAGCTGCTCATTTCCTCCACCCTGTCCCTGGGAAGCTGGGACCTTTTGCTGTCATTGTATGGGAGCTGGGGAGTGGGACATCCAGAACAGGAGCCAGGAAAACGCTGCCCCTGCAGAGTCTATAAAGAGTTCACTCCATCTGCCATCATAGTTAGTCAACAACTGAGGCGGTGCATCTTTGCTTTGGACACTTGAATGTTTCTGGCTGTTCTTGCACTTACTGCTTTCTAAAAACCCACTCATTTGCATAGCCAATCATTTGCAACCATCAAATCAATTAGGCGGTATTTAAGTTAGCTCTGCAGTTTTGATACTCATTTGTTTTTATTTAACTTCTCTCAGACTTGCTTACCTTTGTATGTACGAGTTGTTCACTCCTCTGTGATCCAAATCATGGCTTAGAGTTGCTATCAGCAAAGCCAGTGTTTCTAAGTCAGTCAGTTTGCTCTATATGTAAAGAGTAATACAAGAAGTAAGTTAGCTTTGTGATGGGGATTTATTTTGCACAATGTGTTTTATATCTGCTCTCTTGTCTTTATCTATATAGCAGATAGAGTTAAGGCGCAAGGAGGACAAGAACATATGGTATGCTGAGAGTAAGGGTTATCTCTCAAGTTGTGCTGCACAGTAATAATCATTCTCCAGTGCAGTTTTCGGAGGGAACATCATCTAGCCCTATATATACTGATGATAAAACTGATACAGAAGAAGAGGAAGTGACTTACATAATGTCACCTGGCAGCAGACAGAGCATGAGGAATTTTTTGAAATTCTGGCCCCATGACTTTTAGCTCAGCTCCTCTATTATCTCAAGGGAAATAGGCTACATTCCCTAGGTAGGTATAAAAATTCATTATACAAATGTCCTTGGAATAATCAGAAGGGAAAAATGTCACGTTTTTCATTGATCACTGGACAAATAAATTAACAGAAATTGAAAACCCATGGAAAACAAAATTACCAATATCTGATTCATTACTAAAGAGTTTTTTCTGGACCTCCAACAAGGGTTAGTGGAGAGGTTACAGCTTCTCCTTTGTGATTATTTCGTATCTTTAATATTGTTCAATAGAATTGGATAGAAATTTTATTTAAATCTGTCCAGTGAGAAACAGAGGCTGGATAAAGCTACAGTAATTCATGCAGCATTTCATAATGGGACAAGAATAGCAGGCACAACAGTCAGGAAAGGAATCAAAGAACTGCTGGTGACAGCACTGCCACTGTGGGGCTGTACCCTCTGTACAATCAAATCCATTTTTTCTTTAAGCAGTAAAACTTCTGTAGATTTGCATCTGCTTTCTAGATAATGCAACCTGTCCTTAGTCTAGTCAAGAGACAAATCGGTTTGGAAATGATTGATTTTATATTTCTCCTAGGAAGAGGTGTCCTCCAGTGCTCTCTTTTCTCCTCAAACTAGAGAAAATTGAGAGACTTATGTTCAATGCTGTTCTGACTTCAGAATCTAGGACATGAAAATCACTGTGGAGTGAATCCAATGTAGTTAGCAATAAAACAATTTATGGAAATTGCAGTGAGACTGACAGGATTCCAAAAATAGCAAGCAAGCTATCAGGATCATCAGAGATTGCTAGACCCGCACACAGAGCCAAACTACCATGTCCATTTCTGTACAGAAGGAATATGAAAGCCCTTGTCTTTTTCTCTTCCAGCACCTTTTTTTTTTTTTTTTTTTAAGTGAGACAAAGTTTGTAGTCAAAGGGAGTGCTTCTTGACTATTGGTACTGGGTTTTGGTCTACAAATAGAATTTGTTTATTCTCTCAGAAGTGCTCACCGTAAAATAGTATAATAGTATAAAATAGTATAAACCAACTAATAGCAACTGTCTGTAATTAAACTAAAGAAGTATGTTAATTCAGAATGAACACAAACATTTAGCCCTTCAGTATTTGTAATAACAAATTATTAGGTTGTTGTCTAATTATTATGTGTCTTTTAAGTGGAAGGTTGAAACATTGTTCAAAAGCATTTAAATACTTATCTCCAAAAAATGTTCTTTTGTTTGTCTAAAGTTGTACTCAGGTATGTGTTTGAACTTAAAAAATTTCCTGTTGAATATTATAAAGAAACATCCTGAAATAGGGTCAGACTTTCCTTCTCTGCTTTTTTGACTTGCTTGTAGCATAAGCATTAACTTTAAAAAAGGACATAATCATGTACATGCCTTATTTGAGATACTCCCATTGGGAACATCCACATGATCATTTCCAGAGGATTCAACTGAAACTTGGTAAATAAAAACACGAAAACAATTTCACAAACCAAAATAAACCCAGAAATCTTCAGCAGAAAAATTTTGACTTCCCTAGCAATACCACAGGATGATGAACATCTTACTGACATGACAATCAGAACAAAGCATCATTACAGAATTTCTTTAGCCAGAAGATTCTTGATGTAGAAACAACAAAATGTACCTGAATTTTACCAGATTTTAAAGCAGCAAACATGCACTGCGCTGTATTAAAGGCATGTCTCCAATTGTGATAAGCAACATTTTTCCGGTAGTTTTTCTTTACACTTAAAATCCATCTGCAGAGAACCTTTAAGAAACAGCATCACATAGTTAACTGTAAATGTATTAGAAATCTGTTCTTTTTCTGAAAACAAATCTTTGTCTAATCCTGCTTGAAAACTGTTTTACAGAAAAATAATCTCCTTCTAATTCAATTAAGTTGAAATATAACATACTTGTAACTGCGAACATAGATAAGAACATGCTTACAGCCACTATTTCAGCCTCTCATTGAATACATAATACTTGTGGGTTTTGGGGTTTTAGTACCAAATGTTAGTTCAGATGCACTGCTGTTAATGCAGAAACTGAGCTACATTCAGCTAACTGGGAGAAAAAAAATATCCTTGTTTGTAATAACATATTTCAAAGAGAAAATTTGATTTTTTTAATCATAGAACGATTAGAGTTGAAAGAGACCATAAAGATCATCGAGTTCCAACCCCCCTGCCATGGGCAGGGACACCTCCCACTAGACCAGGTTGCTCAAAGCCCCATCCAGTAAGGTCTTGAACACTTCCAGGGATGGGGCATCTACAACTTCTCTGGGCAACCTGTTTCAGTGTCTCACCACCCTCACAGTAAAGGATTTCTTTCTAGTATCTAATCTAAATCTTCCCTTTTTCAGTTTAAAACGATTACTCCTTGTTCTATTGATACACTCCCTGTTAAAAGAGTCCTTCCCCATTGTTCTTCTAGGCCCCTGTCAGGTACTGGAAGGCTGTTAATGACAGAGTTCTTGTAAGACCTGTTTTGACAATGAACACGTGGTTTTTCCCTCGTATCAGCTTGTCAAAAGACAAGCAGAATTGGACTTTGGAAAGTCCAATTGATAGTCACAAATGATAGAAAGACAGCAATTACTATATTGCTGGGTAGTAGTTTTTTATGCAGGAAGAAAGTATGTCCTGGATGTTTTACACAACAGTGGTTATATCAAGTTGTGTGTTATTTACTTCTAAGAAAGTCAAAGGGATGAACGTCAGATAGTAACCTGATGTGTACTAAAACAGGTCCCTTTGTTTAAGTGGATACAGCATACTGCTCTATGTTAAATGCTGGATGAGAATCTAGGCCATAGTTTGTTCAAGAAAATTTTTAGTGTTCCTAGTGAAAGATGTTGTACTGACAGAAATAAAAATCCAGTGTCATTCACCCACATAAACAATTCCACAGAGACAAAAGCAGCAGTATTCTCTGTCTTCCCACTGTTAAAAAAGGAGTACTAGACTACTGCCGGTTTTCTTTAGCTCCAATATGGAAACCTGAAAGTGTAGCTTCAAAGCTGTCAATGTTCTCTTACTTTTATTCAGATGGGTAATTGTGTGTCAGTTGTCCTGGTATTATTTTTGTTTTGCAAATTCATTACAATTGCACTCCTAGGAACTAGAAACCCACTCACTCCTGGGCCACCCGACTCCTTCTCTTCTGTTGGGACGTACCCCTTAAGAAAGTACAAGTTCTTGGCCTTACTACAAAGGGGAAACTAATTACTGGAATAATCAAGAGATGAGACTAGGTAATACAGTACTCCTTTTGGCCCTTAAACACTACTAATCTAAATTGGTCTATAAACTGGTGATCTAGAAAATAGATACCTGTTTTCTTTTACTAATTTGTTTGCATATGAAGTCCTCCGAATTAATCTTGCGTTGTGATACCAAACTTTTGAAGTTTTGTTGAATAACATAGAAAGCAAAAATAATTATTAAAAAATGAAGGTTTTTACAACTAGAAATTGTGTGTATTGACTGGAAGAGGCCTAAGAGATTATCTAGTCTACCTCCAGGGCCAGGAGCAAAATAAGAATACTGGTCTAGATCACCTCTGACAGATGCATTTCTACAACTAGATCTATTGGTAAAAACCTCCAGGGAAATTTCCACAGCCCACATAAGTAATCTGTTTCAGTCTTTACTATCCCTATAACTATCGAGTTCCCCCTAATCTCTAATCTAATCTTTTGTGGGGGAAACACTAAGATAATTACTTTTACTACCTTATATAGACATAAAGAACAATATTACTGTCCTCTTTGTAATAGTCTTTCACTTACTAGAAAAGTTGCTATCATTTCCATTTTCAATATTCTATTTTCTGGAGAAAACCAGCTTAATTTAGTCAAATTTTACTCAATCTCCTAAATTGTTAATTTTTAAAATTAATTTTTATCCCAGTTTATCTCTTCAAACATGAGCTACAATGTAATTACTCCATGTAATTAATACCTCTCTGTCAGTAAAGAATGAAATTTGCCTCTTTTTGCTACTATGGCACATTACTGACTTTTATATCGTTTCTGATACTAGAAGCTGAGAAACTTTTTTTCTGTTACCACTAGCTATTCTTCTTTTTACCATTTTAAATTAAATTAAATGGTAATTTTGACTGGTTTTGTTAGTCTTTAGTCTTTATATATTTATTCTTGCTAGTTTTGAAATATTGCTATACATTTTCAAACTCATTAGAATTTTAACCAAGTCCACTCGCCAAGTTTTCTAAAAGCATTTACAGTCCATTAACCAAATTATTAATCATTCAGTAGAGCCAAACTGTGGACAAGCCCCTCTACCACCCACTTTATATACCTTTCTAATTTGCTAACTACTCTTTAATACAGACTTCCAATTATCATAGAATCATGCAATGGTTTGGGCTGGAAGGGACCTTAAAGATCATCTTGTTCCAATCCCCCTGCCATGGGCAGGATCACCTCCCACTAGACCAGGTTGCTCAAAGCTCCATCCAGCCTGGCCTTGAAATTATATTTATGGCAGGCTCATTTCACTATGTTCCTTATATTCTAATAATTGTTGTCTCTTTTTGTGAAGCAGCATTTGACAGCATTCATACCTCATGTTTCATTTGGAAATTTTGCACCAGGTTGAGATCTGTGAACATCCGAATTGTACACAGTGTTGTTTCAAAATCTGATAGCTCAAAATCACTGAAGTTGAAGTCAGTTAGGTTGAGAGATTGTGCTGATGGCACTACAGCAGCCTAGAGAAGAACAAGAGAACACTATTTAGTACTAGGAAATAGAAAGCATAACATAAATACCTTCTTTTTCAGCAGAGAAATAGTGAGACACTAAATTTTACCTTCATGTTATACTGAAACCTGATGATTACTTCTCATGTATCTTTCCTTAGCCTTTCTTGTTTAATATTATCATCTTTGTTTAGATTTAACAAATGCTTTTCTACAGATCAAGAGAATAAGGAAAGGATTACCTGGCCAATTTTATTTAAATCACCTACAGTAAATTGTAACCAAGAGTATGTATGAACTTGTGAGACTGAGAAAATCAGGCAATTATATGTTTGTTTTTATGGATGTGCAGACATCAAAATCTGTAACTGTTGACAATTTTCTTAAAATGGTGAGGAAAGAGCTGCCAGTAGAACAGAATTCCTAACAGAATCCACGTTCGGCGCTATGGTAGTCAGAACATGTCCACAGACAGAGTTTTCTAAGAGCTAGAAATGTGAAAAATTAGTGTCCATCTGTGATCAACAATCTTATAAACTGTAGATGTATTACAACTCTATGTATTACATTTCCACTTTTTCTAGTTAAACTCAGAGTAAAGGTACTAGTTGCCCCACACAGATGTTATGGTTGCTAACAATTGAAATGGTAAGCCTTACACTATAGAACAAAAATTAGTATAATTTTTTTCAGTAAAATAACAGGTGGAATTCTCAGTGCTACTTCTTTACAGTTGTTTCACCTCAGTATGAGTGTGGATCAAAAGAAAATCAGGTAAAACAAAATGGTTAAAGGAATAAACCTATGTGTTTATCTTCCTCTTTGTAATTCTAGCATGCAAATCAGCTCTCCTTGTAACTGTGTCTACCAACTTCTGTTCCATGTAAGTTTGCTGTTATTTTTCCCGTGTGTCAGAAACAGAAAGTCATGAAAGATTATGAAAAACAGTATTTACACAGGAAAATAATTCCAACATTCTTACATATTTCTCATACTGGTAATTTATATCTCAGTTTGAATTCATATGCTATTTCACCTATAAGCATGTGAAAGAACCAGCAGGCCAGTACGTTCAGTGGAAAATAACGCAACCATTCAGGACCATTAATGACGTAATTTTGAAAAACTGCAACTGCAGCCTGGTATTTCATGAGGAAAGGGGCTGGAAGGACACAGTAGGAGCTCAACAGAAGGCCTAATGCCTGTGTTCTGACTTCATTCATAATTTATGATTATGAATCTTGATCTCCTGCCTTTGACAGCGACAACAGTAAGCTTCATTTCAGCTGAGACATAAAAAACTGCACTCTATAGCTATTCTAGTGTTATTTAACTGGATCAGATATTTCCACTTACACTTACTGAAGCCAATAGAGTTATTTGTCCCCTATTTTACAGCATGAAAGTTCATCAGCTATTTTAATTTCAATTTATTGAGCTATAGTCAATAGCATTGACTGAACTAGAAGCTCTTGCTCAATTTTTCCACCTCATGAATATTATAAAGAGCATGAAATAGCCAAGAAAAGAAGATAATGTGCCAATTATTTTCCCTCTTTGCATAATTACTATTTTTAATTACTATTGTTTACTATAGGCATTGTATGAATAGTAATTAGTAGTGAATAATTGATTAGTGACTCCATTTATTACCTGGTTAAGTACAGAAAATAATTTTTAAAACTTGTGTCCTATGATGGCTGAATAACCTACAGATAAAGCTTATAACTTCATTTCACACAACAAGGCATTACCTTCAAGGAAAGCCTCAAGTACAAGAATAGTCCATTCTGGCATGCAGGAAGTCAAGCGAGCATGGTAAAAGGCCAGTATGGGTGAACAGGGAATTCCTGAGTGAGCGCAATGAAAACATGAAGTACACAGAAGGAAGAAGTGGGAATGGGCTACCTGGGAAGAATATAGAGACATTACCAATGTGTGCAGGGGTAAAAGTGGGAAAAGCAAAGCCTAGCTTGAGTTGGAACTGCTGAGGGATGGGAAGGGCAACAAAAATGGTTTATATAAATAGCCTGGCAGGAAAAAGAAATCTAAGGAAAATGTGGGTCCAGTGTGGGAACTAAATGGCAACTATAAACAGTTTTGCTTTGTTTCATTTCTTTTGTATGATAAAACACAGGTTGCAAATAGGACCCAGGCTGAAAGGAGGTGACTGATACAATATGAGATTCTGTAATATGTAATATGGAAATGATGATGAAAGTGAAATATTTGACCACATCCTATTACACAAGGCAGATAATGAATAGAATAGAACAGAATAGTTGCAGTTGGAAGGGACCTAAAATGATCATCTAGTCCAACTGCCTGATGAAGCATCTACCTTCTGTGCTATAAGATTATTTTGGAGAAAAACAAAGCAAATTGCAAAAAAGTTATATCCAGAAACATAATTTTAATCTATTTTTTCTGGCTTGATACAATGATATGAGTGCAAAATAAAAATTTATAAAATTCTGAAGCCCAGTAAATTGCCATTCATCAGCTGACCCTCAGTAGTGGAACAAAAATTGTAATATGCAATGTGTTAGCTTTAGCCACCAGGGAGGGTCCAGTTCATAATGACTTGCTACATCACTGTAATTTAGGCACTTAGATCACATCTCCTCACATTTCATCAAAATTCTACAATCTGAAGCCTGGAATAAACTATGAGTAATATCCATCTATCACTTCAAGCAAACTTCGTATTAGTTAGTGGTTTCACATGCTGATTTCAAAACTGAAGTCTTTCTACGACATGTCAGTGTGTAAAATAGTCAACACAAAAATATCCCAGTAATGCGGTAGAGGTTATTCTTAATTAGGGGAAAATACTATCAGATGTACTTCATAGAAGTTTTTGGAAAGTCTTTGTCAGCACACTGAAAAAGAAAAAATAAGTTCTCTCCACCTTTCTGACAATTTAAGCTAGTTTGCAAGGAAATAATCATTTGCATGAGAACTGCCACACTTATATATTTCCTCGAGTCGGTACTTAAAATAATAACTTGCTCTGAACTGCTTTCTAGAATCACCTGTCTCTCTCCCAGGACTAAAAGCAGAAGCTAAGGAAGTAAATTAGCTTTCTCAACTTGGGTAGCAGGTACTCCCTTTGTCAGCACTCACCCAGGACTTAGGTTAAGACTAGGAATAGGAGAACCAATGTTTTAACATGAATCACTTGATCTTGAAACTCAGTTGGCCCTATCTTTTTTCAAGTACTGCTACCTTTATCAATGCACGGAAACAGCAAATAGTTTTGGAAAAAAAAAATGACAGAGTTTCATAGTTGCAACATTTAATTGTGTTCTACTTCCTGAATAGAAGACAAAGGGGACATTCTAACAACAGATACTTCAAAGAGCAAGATTTGTCTCTTTTCCTTGTTTCAGAAGTAAGGTTTTAATTGATTTAACTGAAAGACTGCAGTGTAGGAGTATTAACCATGTTACTGTACCACATGGATTTTTAGGGAAAGGGTCTTTAATCATGTCTCATCATAGGATAATTAAGAAGAAAACCAAGGCTATTGTAAGTAGCTTGAAAATCTGTCTGTAGGGTTTTGCTGCTCCAGTCTAAGCCTTTCAGTACTCCAAAAGTTAAATGTATTTGAAAGCTACAGTTTTAAATTAAAGAAACCACTTGCTGATAATTCTGCTGTCACATATTTCACTTGTGACACACTGTAGCAATTGATGTTGCTAATGCCATATCTCCCTAATAAACTATATATTAACTATAATGATTCAAAGATAGTAAGTACAAATATCAATTTCAATATTATGCTATAAAGCTCAAGTCCTGTACGTATTTTGATATACCATTGATTCTGCTGAGGAACTTTGTGACAGTATGTGTCCTAGATAGGGGAAAGCTCTTATACTAAATCTTACATCGTGTTTAGTTACAAAATAACAGAAAGAACTACATTTTTTGTTTTGTACTACAAAGCTGTACATCTGAAAAGACAAGAGCTTCTTTAAATTTTTAGAAAAGAACATGTAAAGTTTTAAGGATTAAGCAGTGCTCTATCCTCAAAGGTCAAGAGTGACTTCCAAAACTAAAATGAGTTCTGTGATGTTCACTGGAATACTTGAGGGTAGTTTTTGCCTCATTCCTTTGTGAATTTATGGTCTTCATTACTCTTAAAACCAATGGGAGCTGCCATTAATACAGGTTCTGTCTATGTGCTCTGGTATTGCTTTAGAAAGCTGTGGTTGACAAGGACCAAGGTTGTGCTAGGGGGGCACATGGACAGTTAAACAGTAGGCGTGAACACCGATTCAGTGATAGGTTTATTGTGGTTCTGTTTTATTTAGCAGTAAAAATGTAGCCACAGAAATTACAACACAAGCCCTGAAGGGAAAACATAGGAGATGTGCTGCATGCTGGTCTTGTCAGTGCCTCTTTATCAATGAGCAACAATGTGGTAGGACTGAAGTTTAAAATCTGTGTGACACCAGCCATTCTAGAACTATCCTTAGTCTTGTGCCAGTTCAGTCCCATACTACACAGCTTTTGGTCCCCTATGTCTACCTTTGTCTGCATCCCTCCAATTTTTTTTCATACAGTAGACGTGATGCTGTGAGAGAACTAGAGAGACTAAGCACAGGCTGTGCTTTGAGCTACACTTGAAATCATAGCTGTCGCTATTGCCTAGGCAGTGGTTTCTAAACACAGAATTAAACATGAGGACACTGCAAAGAAAAATAACCATAAAAATAAAAACAATTGGTGCATTAACAGTTAGAGAATTTCTGTGTAAGGGCATAAAGCTGCATCCATCCTTGGGATGCTTGAAAGGTACCAAAGATGTAAAATATACAACATTCAGACTTAGCTGCAGAAAGAAGAGTTCTCAATATTTTGCTTCTGAAATACTAATCACTGTGAGTTGATGCTAACATTGCTTCAGTTGTTACTGTCACTTAAAATCATGAGAAAGGTGCTCAGTATTCTTCTGGTTCTCCTGTAATTGCAGCTCTCTGGCCAGCCTGTATCTCACATTGCAGGCATTGTAACATCTCCCTTTTATGTGACGTATTGATTCAACTCAGGAACTGATCAGTTGAAGCTTCACGATAATTTTTATTTCCGTGTTTCTTCATGTTTAGGAATCACATCTGTGTAAAGGACTGCCCTTTGTTGTTCTATTAATGGACTGTTTCTAAAATAATAGTAAAAAATTCAATTACCGCTGTTACCTGCAGCTCCCTCGTTTCCTCCTCAGCAGCAGAAGCATGGTATGAGAGAACCTACAGAAAGAGAAGAGAGGTCCTAAGTACAAGCAAAAGAGTAATATGATTAAAAAGTATTTTTCCTAAAGCAGATTTTTCAGCTTGCAGCTGCTCTGATGAAATCTAGTGTCCATGCAGGGCCCACACTAGTATTAAGGGAGTTCTCTGAAAGCATATAGGGAGATGTCTGTAGCTTTCACAAATCTCCCACAGCACAGAATCTTCTTGAGGTAATTAGGTCAAGAAAATGTAAATAGTTTCTATAAAAAAAAAGCAAAGAACTCTGATTTTCTCTTTGGAAAGTTTTCATGCCCCACTTTCAAAGACAAATAATACATGAAACAGCTATAATTATGATTCTGACATTGTTGCCATAATAATCCTTTCAGGAGTTTATTCAGACATAAAAGAAAGGTTTGCCCTAACTGAAACTTGGCAAAAAAGTCGGAAAGACAATGTTTGTTTTAAATTAACAAAATAAGCTCAATATTTTTTTTAAGCTGTTGAGAACACAGGACATTAAAATGTTATGGAGGTTTTTTTAGCAATTAGAGACTGACTTTTTTTTGTGTAAAGAACCCATCTTATATACTAACCTATAATCCTTCTGGACTGCTGATAGTATCTATAAAGTTATAGTATCTATAAAGAGAATTGCTAATTTGCCATATAAAAAATCATCTCCTTTTTTAAAGCACTGAAATTATTTTGAGAATAATTTTACCACCTTTTTATTTAACATGACTTAATGCAAGTTTATTTGAGAGTTGTAATGCTTCTTTTAGAGGCTACAGGGTACATAATCCCCATTTTAGGAATTCTGCAAACACTCTTTACATAATAAGTGTTAGAAGATCCAAAGTCTACAAACTTTTCACTTTCAGCTTCAAGTTATCACCTGAGTAATTCAACTTCTCAGACTAAAGCCCTCTTTAGCTATTAAACTTAACAGTAACCAATTCAAAGGGTGAGACCAGATGACATTAATCTTGATGGTTTGATGGAGTCTGAGGAAATTGCTGAAAACCTACAATAATGCTGCCGTTACTCCAGAAACCGGTAAAGATCTGAGCCAAAATCATCACAGAAAACCTCAGACAAGAAAAGGAAGCCCCTAATCCTCCAAACCATTTCCTCTTCCTACACAATAGAGCAAACCCGCTACATGGCCAATGTGTAGCCTCACATAGAGAAAAAGATGCATACAGCTAACCACTAAATCTCATTAGTAAAGTTAAAATATAATACTAAATAAAATAATCTCCTGGCAGGTAGAGAAACAAGCAGAAAAACTCCTATACAACTTAACAGGCCAAATGCTGTTCTCCTAGGGGAGAACAATTTCTGTTCGGTATCCATGTGAGTAGCTGCACTTAGGTGTGGCTGGAGAAAATAAGGATCTGTTTTGGGCTAATTAAGGACCACCTAGATTTTGAGCTCACCTCTAATGTCACCATCTGTTTGGCCATGGCTCTTTCCACAGCTTCGTACATCTGTGTATTCTGGATCCCCAAGCCACAAAAGATGACAAATGCTTCCAGGAACTGTTCATCATTTCTGTTGAAAGCCTTGATTTTGCCCGAGTTTTCCTCCATCTTATTCACAAGCTGGCAAACCCCTATGCCAGGATACAGAAATTAAAAGAAGTAATACAGAGAGCTGCCAGCATTTCACTTATTGTGTGGAACATCAAGAAAAAAAATTAAGTCTAGCACAGTTTAGCCTATGGTACAAACCACCAATACACATAAAAGTGACACACAAGGATTGCTGTAGCATTTCCCTGAAGCTTTTTGAGATAATTGCATTGTATTATAGAATAAGTGCTAAAACATTATATATTACTTAGTAGACTCAAAAGTATTTATTAGGATTTGTAAAACAAAAATTTAGGGCTTTACAGACTTGAGCATCTTGTGAAATTCTAGGGTCATTTTCATCCTAGCTTTTATTATTAATAGTATTCTAGATTGATTTTATCCCTAAAGACAATTTGTCCTTTTGAGGCTAATTAAATTTTTGTAACCATGCCAAAAGAACATCTCTGAAAGTCAGAACAGTAGTACACGGAGTTTTCACTTCCTTATTTGAGTCAGTACTAGAAATTTTTTAACATAAATGAACTAAACAGAGAATACCCAAGTTGAGACTCAAAGTTTAAGTATATATTCTATGAGGATGTGATTGAATTACAGCTTACTCCAAAAATGACCAAACTCATTGAAAAGAATCTTACTGAATTCAGCTTGTTAGGTTCAAACTTGTTGATAGTTGCATCTATTTACTTTTGTTCAGAATTTCTGGTCTTTTTTTCTGCACATGCTATTGAAAGATCTGACAGGTAACTTCTACCAAACCTTGCCGCTGCTTAAATCCCTGACAACTTTTTAAGCAGAGGAAAGTTTACACATATGCTACACTTTAGTTTTACCTAGTGGATGGCAGTTTCTGTTAAGAAATCAGAATATTAATTAAAGCAGCTGCATTTTAAGTATATCTTTTCTTTGGCCAAAACTGCTTTTTCAGTTTCTATAAATGGCTACTGTGTACCAGTTTGTATATTTAAGTATTTTATGAAGAACATTTTGCAGCAGAAAGAATAAAACATTAAATATGTATTTAAACATCAAAAGAGAAGATAACTATTTAGCATGGTGTTTCCAGAGCACTCTTAACAATTTTTAGGTTTTCTTCTGTCAGTAGAGCTACTCCTAATTTACACAGGATATACAAACAGAATCTGAATTTCTTACACTTTGCCACTGTAAGGTCAGGGAAGCCAGATTTGCTCTCTGCTTATGAGTAGGGAAGAAATTATTTATCAATACTATTTCACAGCAGTACCAACAGTGAACATAACCAGCAGCTAATATAAGGTATTGTCAGTGCTAATAATTTTTACATTAAAGTATTTCCACCATTTTAGTATTCCATATTTACAGACTATTCCATATTTACAGACTCAAAGTTCATTGAGGTTTTTAATTAAAAGGGGATATGAGTGCGCATCTTCCCTGCTACTGCAGGTAAAAAAAAACTGAGGAAAAGAATGTAGCACACACATGCAAACTCCATTTTTAGAAGAACATTGGCATTGCACAAGTACAAGTTTTAATGTCTGATGACAACATAACACTGTGTTGTTTCCAAATTACATTCTGTTTGGGGAATTTATTTTAGTATCAGAATCTCTTCTAAAGAGATCAGTTAGAATATTACAACTGTAGCTGTAAAGTGTTGTGGCAGGGCTTGTGGTATCTGAATATTGCAAATAGGGTTCTGAACCTTAACTGAATGAGATGACTAGATACTTGAATGACAGTAAAAATACACAATCCCAGCAAATAAGGATTCACTGAGAACAAGATTAACTTTCCCTGGGAAAAAGAAGCTGACTTATAAAACTCTATAGGAAAATCTCATGAAACACACTTTCAGATCTGTTTAGTACTATTTATGAAATTATAATTATTTCCATAGCAACTGTGATGTTACAAACACAAGATTAAGACTCAACAGTAAATAAGCCACAAAAGCAAATGAATTCTTAAAAGATGCAGCATTTTGATACGCATAAATGTCTCTTAAAAATGAGAGAACTGCACTAAGGATACTATGTAGTACATAAGACTTTTTACTCTAACCTTTTTCAAAAGCTTCCTCAAAGCATTGAGGGCCCATACATTACAATTAAAGGAACTCTTTTATTGCGACACAGTTATAAAACCACAGAAAGATTCTGTAAAGCTTTCACCACATACCTGAAAAATGTAGAAGTCAGGAAAATAAAAAAGCTCTTTTCATCTTTCTTGCCAGTAAGATTTGCTTAGTTTTGCTGTGGACAGCTTTTCCTACCCATGCCCATCTGCACACCGCACTTCCCAAATTTTCGGTTTGGGTATACTAATCTTAATTATAATAATAGTCTTACATAGTATATAGTATGCTAAAGAAACTTCTGGGTCCCAAAGTCAACTTCTTGACCTCGCCCTATAAAGATATGAATATTAGGCAGGATGTGAAACCTTGAAAGACTTCAAAGAACATTTCCCAATGAAAATTATTCAGATTTGAAAAACCCACCTAAATGGATAGCCTGACCGAAACTTTGTTTGAACTTTCACAGAAAGTAATAAGAAAAAACTATATGAGATCAAATGCAATTGTTTTATTAATAGCTAGCAGCATAGTGAAA
Source organism: Gallinago jamesoni (assembly GCA_025769975.1). Taxonomy (NCBI): domain Eukaryota; kingdom Metazoa; phylum Chordata; class Aves; order Charadriiformes; family Scolopacidae; genus Gallinago; species Gallinago jamesoni. The sequence continues at coordinate 5,480,506 of JAOQGH010000032.1, forward strand.
TCACTCTAATTAAAGCTCAACAGTTCAATCTTCATCTTGGTCTTCTAGGGTCTGGTAGAATATTTAAAACATAGTAGTAAAAGAATTCATTAATGAAGCTGATATCAATAGAAACTTCAGATAACTCCATTAGGTAAAGATGATATTTTTCTTTTTGCTTCAGTAGTTAAAAAAATAAATCTGTCTTCATGGAAAAAGGACCTCATATTTACTCTGTACATTGAGTTATGCAGTTTTGCCATAATTCTCAATAAAAATTAATTGAAGACCATTAAAAAATGCATTCTTGGCATTTACTTGCCAAATTTGGTAAAGCTGAGGAAGTTGGATTCATGCTGCTGTCTTGCAATCAGTATATTTTATGTTCTGTTTGCTGGTGGAACTTACTGATGCCAGGAAAGCCGGTTGACACTCATTCTATTCTTCAGGGAACGGGCAAGTCCTGGTAATTTCCAAAAGCATCATCATCCCTTTGTTTAAGGTGAATCTGAAACTCACTGAAAGACTTAAAGCTCATTAAGCTTATTCCCTGACCAAATCCTCCAAACTATTCAGGTGTGTGGTCATTTTTGAGGACCCAGACGATAGCCACGTAAGTATTTTTAGGGAACTAGAGATAACTAGGCTTCTAAGTTTTCATAAGCATCTAGGCCTATGTGAACCTAAGTGATGTCTCTGAAAATGTTACCCCAGGAAACCAGTGGTACTATGGCCACTTAAATAGCAGAAAAGTAGTTCTAGAAAAAGCAAAGGGGATGCTGCAAAGCACTGGGTAGCTTTAGACACCTATAGACAGGACTGACTGTAGCTCCCTATGTAATCCACAGATAGAAGCAGGCACCTCCAAAGGGCAATTCATAGCACCCAAACAGCACAGCAGCTAGCTTTCTAATGTATGAATCTTTCTGTGCTTGAGTCTCATTTGAGGAAACTGTCACTGTCTGTACTGTTCATCTTGCCTTTCCACATGCCACCATTGTTCCCTGAAAGCTCAGGCCTGAAGACTTTATTTACTAATTTACTTCTCTTATCACTGCTTTGTAAAAGATCTGCACAAGCAAGAGTAGTAACTGACTCTCTGAACAGGAAGCAATGAAAAGAATTTTACTTACAGAAAATTTTTGAATGTAAAGAATCTATATAAATAGTGAAGTATTGCAAGAGTAACTTATTAGGTAAGAAATTTACAGTCAATTTACGGAAATTTGCAGTGGACTTATCAGTTGAAAACATGATAATCAAGGATCTCTATTCCTGGGTTGAGATTCTATGTTGCTGAGATTTTACTGTGAAGCACAGAAATATTTCCAGGAAATGTATAAAAATATTTGTTGTAAAGATACCTACCTATCACTTTATTCTTTTTCCCATTTTTTATTGGTGTACACAGCAAACTCTTTATGTGTTGATTTACATTTTCTGCATTGTCATTCTGTTAAACAAAGAAAAAAATACAGTTACAATTTTGAAGAATAAGGTTCAAGTGGCTGAAATGAAAAAGCTGTAGAGCTGGAATCTACAACTGTTCTTGGCATACATACTCCTTCAAAAAGCAACAACATCTTAAAAGGGTTACCACGTCTTTTTCTGGGCAGTATAATAAATGCTGTATCTGGTGAATAATAATACAGGTAATGATGATAACCTTCATTCAGTAGGAGTTTACAGTGTCTTGTGCAATTGTGCTAAAACTGCGCTAATTTTAGAATAAGTTCTTTCATTAGAAGGTGCTACCTCCATGAAAAAGACAACTTTGCACCAAAACAGTGTTTCACTCAGTGAAGCCGAAGAAGAGATCAGATGAGCTTTAGGACACGTTTATGCTCTCATTAGGTGATAAGCTTAAAAGGAATTGACCTCTCCCCTTTCCAGCGTATCTCCTCACTTGCAATATGGCATTGTAAGGAACAGATATCATAAAACAAAGAGTAACTACCTGACATTAAGCTAGCTGTGCATTCTGTGGCACTAACATTTTCATAACTCTTTTGGTTTGTTTGAGATGCCTTGATTAATCAATCAATGCAATGAAAGAGGGTTTAATGGAGATCAAAATATGATCCAAAGAAAAACAGGGAGGAAAACTACCACCAACTAGGTCAACATTCTGCTGTCTTCCAAAGACCTTTTATCATGCCTCATGCTCTAAGAGAAGGAAACTGAATTTATTTGGGAGGTGAAAGGGTAGAAGGATGTAACAAAAAGACAATGCATCTTTTTCAAATAGTGAGAAAAGGACATTGTGCTCTGAGTGCTCCTGGAATAATGTAGTAGTTGCTGAGAAATACATTTGTTCCAATTAATTGTATAAGACACCCCCCCCCACCCCAAAAAAGGTACATAATAATATTTTGGATCAAAAGGGGTTTTTTGCTTGTTTTCCAATATTATTGTTCTGCTCTCTAGTGCTGTGCAAGGACTGTAGACAGTTTCATTGCAGGCAAATGCACAAACACTATAATGCTTACAAGTGGCAATAGGAAATGTGATTCTTTGAAGAAAACACTGAAGGATTACATCATGCCAGATACTCTACATGATCCAGAAACATAAGTACTACTATTTAATAGTAGCTGTCCTGGTTTGAGGTAAAACAGAACCAATTTTCTGTTCGGTAATTTTACTTTTTAGCTGGGCCTCTTCTAACTAACTAAACTCTGAAATTAACAGCATATCGTTCAGAAACTGTTCACTTTCACAGTGATAAGACCTGATTATGCCAAGGAATGGTATGGAGAGACACCTTTGCTTATACTTATTGCTATAACAACCAAGGTCAGGTAACTCTGATATTTGCCCCATTAGAGGGTCAGAAGCGAAAAATCACAGAGTCGTCACACCTGTGGGGAGGAGCAGACAGGACAGGTGACCCAAAACTGACCAACAGGGTATTCCATCCCATCTGCATCATGCTCAGTATAAAAGCTGAGGGGTCAAAGGGTCAACTTTTTTAATTCAAGGGCCAATGTCCGAGGAGGACCCTGTCTGTTTCTCTGCCTTCGATCTCAATCCCAATCCAAGCATTCCTGACTCCAGATCTGGATCCCAGTCCTGAGTCCAGTCTGGGACTTTTTCCTGTGCCTGCTGGTGACATGATCATCATCCTGGGAGCTTGATAGAGTTTTTTATATATTTTATACATTTTTTAAGTATTATTATTTATTATTTCATTAATATTTTCAAAGTAGTTTAGTTTTTTTTTCTAAACTCATAAATATCTATCTCCTTCTCCCCTCTGTCTGGAGGGGGGACATCTTTCATTTTGATTGGCCAATCTGGCCAAAACCATGACAGTAGCCCATTATCAAGAGGGTATATGGAATAACTCAAGAGTGGGATTTGCTCTTTTCTGAACTGCAACATACCTGTTAAATAAACTGTAAAAAAGGATATAAGAATCATCATCTCTCCCTAGACCTCTCTAGCAAGGACAGCTGAGAAACACAAAGTCAAGCTTGCATGAAAATTGGTTTATGGCTACCCTGAGAAGAACCTGCTGTTTCACGACAAAGGTCAGATGCATTGAAAGCCAAATCTGACTGGGTTGGAGATAAGACCATACCGCTTAATTAAAATGCCTGATCCAGTATTAACAAACAGGAAAGAGATTAAGCAAAACCGGGTTGAAATGCCTTTATGGAGTCTTCTAGATATTTGAACTTTGTCTCCACTGCACTAACTTTGTTGGTTCAGGGAAGAACACATACGTATGACTACTGAAGCTTAGCATTTGTCTTCTGTACTGTTCCTGAAAGAGGCCTGAACCTGAGGCAGTCAATATCATGGCTCTTCCACAAATGAACCCAGGCTGTTGTTCGGTCTTATGTCACTACCTGGGCAGTTGAGGTCACCAAAGGATGTAGAAAGTACAAAGTTATTTTCATAAGGTCAGTAAGCATGCTGTTGAATATCCTCCAAAGAAAGAGGAGAGCCGGGATTTCCCTGTCAGGGAAGTCCAAAATTCCTTCTAGCAGCACTATTATTTTCTTTTAATGAGTTTCTTTTACACACAGAAGGTGTAAATCATCTGGATTCCAGAGAAAAATGCAAAAGAACTCTAACCATACTGACAAATTGAAAGGCCTGTTTCAAATAAACAGTTGTTTGGATGACTCCCAAGGTATTAATTTTATTTTAAAATGCCTTCGAATAATCACCTCTTTCTTTATTGATCTAATACAGTATATCCATCCAATTCCGGTTTTACTTCCACTTCTGGAGTTAAGATAGCTTTGGGCCCTGTACTGCAAGGTGGTGAGTGCTCAATTCCTGTGTTGCTCAATCCATCACAGAAACCCACTCCAGAAAATCCTTGAATCCTTGCACAAAGAAAAAGGGAAGCAACACAGCTCCCGACCATGAGCATGCCCCTTCTTTCCACCTACTGGAACAATCACATTGAACACTGTATTTTCTAACATTTTTGTTGTGCATCTCAGAACAAAGAGTTTGGTTAAAAGCTACCTGCTGATCATAATAACTCCTCTCCCTCTTAGCCCTTTGAGCCAATAGGCTTAAATATAATAAGAAGAGCAGACATCTTTCTAATTTCTGCATTGACAGGAAAATACAGACTACAAATTTGCTTTTTGTTGATGATGATGTTGAAGGCAACCTGACTGTAATCTGAGTCTCGCTAAGTGACGTTCCCTCCTAACTCTCCAGTGTCTGTGTGTGCAGTAGTACACCATACCACAAGCTCACACTTGATGAAGCGTGAAGTAAAAGCTACCAAAGAAGAGCAAAGTTGTTCCCTCTCCAAAACCTGCACCTATAACATTAATCTTTGCCAGAAAAAGAAGGGGAAGGACAGGATGAAAGGGAAGGAACGTCTGAGAGCCTCCCAAACGCTCAGTAAAATACCAAGGATTACTGGAAACCCCTAACTGTTCTTCACCTAAATAGTTTCCATAGATCATACTGCATGCTCTCCACATCACACTGACTATTTATTGACAAATTAACATTAAGCTTTTTAAGTAATAGATGTAGGGATAAATCTCTCCCCTGACCACCTGGCTCACTGTATAAGTATTGTACCACTTCTTCACTGATAATGAATTTTTTCAAGCAAATGTACCTTCCTTTCTGTTTGCATCATTCTAACTGTGACCATTAAATTAATAGAAATAATAAGGGGAAAACAAAAAACGCTTGAAATGTAAACAGAAAAATATTTTCCATTTCTGAATTTCAAATCTAAACTTATTTTACTTACTGTCCAAGGAAATCTTTTGTCTTTGCAGACATCTGGGATGTTGAGGGGCTCCATTGTATTCTTGACATACTGAGCATACATATAATTGATTTTGTTTGTATCATAGTCCCTGAAGGATACAACATTATTATTATTATGTGCTTAGTATGAAAATGGTTCATTTCATTATGCAAAGCAGGTAATTTTAGTATCTTTCCTTTATGATGAAAGGATATAACCAATATATATATATATATGATGGATTTGAGTTCAAATCCTGTATCCTAATCCAGCTGTCATCACAAAACTGGAGAGTGGATTGATTTATACATTCCAACATTTCTTTAATATTCAACAACATTAACACTGAACACCAAACTTAAGAATTAAACAAATCAGTTTATGCAGATGAATGAGAAAGAATAAACAACTGTCTTTATATTGAAATAAACAGAACTTTTTGAAATCAAACTCCACTCACAAATCTGACACACTTGAAAAACCAACACTGGATGAAATTCACATATTATTTAAATAGAGTGCAGCAGAGCACAACATTTGTGAATTTTCTGCTTCCAACTTCATTTCAAATCAGAATCAGTTGCATGGGGGTTCTGTTACTGCAATAGATCTGTTTATTCCAAACTAGGACAAAAAATACCTTTACAGAATCAATCATCTACTTTTTTAGCCATGATGTATTTAATTAAGGAATTTAAATTCTCTTGGACCCTTTGCCTGCTTTGGAGGAGGATATATGTCCAAATAATAAACCTATTCCCATCAAATTCCTGTAGTTTCCCTGTGACATTTGACTTGAATTTAGTTATCCTTCTGGTGTAAGGACATTGCCAGTGCTGGAGGAAGGGAATTATTCTTTTGTTATTTCACAAACTTGGTTATAGATGCAATGCCCCACAATTCTGAAAACTGCTCTGATCTGGGGTTTGATTCAGGGTCTTTGATTACAGAGTAAGTTTGAAATTGTTTTAAGTAATACTTCCCATCTAATCCACGTCATTATATTTCTGCTATTGCCTAAAATTGTGCTTTTCAAGCATAGCAGAAGTTCTAACTCCAGTGGTTGACTCAGTTCTTGGCATATAATTGTGCTGTCTCATGAACAAGATTCCGTTATGCAATTAAGCCTCAAAGATTGCTTCCCTATCGGTTATGAGAAATAATTTATTGATGGCCCATGTGAGCAGTAAATTACATTTTGAGTCCATTAACTAGTAACCATAAGAAGTATAATTACCAGGAAGGGTAAATTCTCTTTACTGTTCCCATAGTGTAGAAGAAGAATTAAACAGGAACTTTCTTTTTCACCCTGTGATCTCACTAGCCTGTTGTATCTCTGTACTTTCTGGTTGTACATCCTCTATAATCATAATGCAGCTCAAAAGTTTTTAGTTGCTCAAGCCACATACTTTGGGCATAATTTTCTAATATGTGGAATTAAACTTAGTATGTTAAATGTTTACTGCAAAAGATCAGAGGGTACAGAAGGGGTACTGAAATCTCCATTTTCTCTCTCCACACTGTATCTGTAGTAGGGCATTTTATGTACAACTGTCTCACTCTTGACCAAGAAATGTAATGGAGACATTTATTTTCAAACTTCAATACACAGATTCAGACTAAGTTTGGAAACTATTTAATCTGAGTATTTTAATTCAACTATTTCTACATCTTTCCCTTCCTCCCAGCTGAACTTCTTAATGGTTTCTTGAAGATGAATGAAAGTTTAGGATTTTATTCTTGATTTAGTCAGTGATGTTGAGTCAGCTTCCCTATCTATGAAATAAGAATAATGATTGAAATAATTGATTAAAATCATAAATAGGATTAGTATCCACTAATGTGGGTCACTATAGTCACTATACAGATTGCTTACAAATCAGTTTTAGAGCAGCCCACCAACTTAGATTTTTATTCCTCACATTTTGTATATTTCTATAGCTTAGCCTTGTGATACAACTACGTAGTTAGAGCTGCCAAAGTAAAGAGATCAGGCCCTACTCTCCTATTCTGCTCAGTGTGACCTTTTTAAAGCAACAGAATTTGTCTATGTAGATATTTCAAGGCAAAACCTGCTCTAGAAAAATAGCAGTAATACATGGTACCCAGTGGAAACAAGGTCTGTTATTGTGAAATAAAATAATATTAAAAAATAGTTTCTTCAACGTTCTCCTGGGATGAACAAAAGTTTGAATTCATTGGTTTACCTCTTCAAATTTTCAGCTGAATTTTCTAATTCCTCAGATTCCATGTGAAACACACTAGAAAATGAATCCTGGAATATCAAGAGGTTATTTTAATATATAGGTCTATAAGATTGTCATAGGTTACAATACTAGTATTCATTAAGACTGTTGCAGTTATCAAAGCCCTATTCTGTAATAAAGACAAGCATAAAATGATTTAACTTGATTTCACATCTAGCAGCAAACGTATAGGATCCTACCACAAAAATATCTTTTGATACAACTTTAAGTATCATTGAAGTGTCTTGAATCTCTACTGATCACTCTAAGAAGAAATGCCAATATTTACAAGCTATGCCAAATTTATCTGTCAGCACAGAACTTCTTTAACATTCATCCAATTCTGGACCTGCATTGCTTGGACAGGAGAGGACATCAAAACCTTTTAAACATACTGACTGATCTCTGCATTGCTTTTCATGCAGATTTTTTAACAGTTGAGAAGCCTAAATGTACAGATAAATTAGATTCTCTCTGTACTAAAGATTCAAACTGCAGACTGCAAACTAGCAGCTACAGTTTATCTAACTTGCAAAGACAATGTGAATCTGCAAATACAAAAAAATATGTAAATTCCTCTTCTGTATTATTTTGTGCTTTGCTTCAGTGAGCCAGGATTTTGGGACGGACCATGATTCTGTTCAGATACCTTGTTTGGATACTCCCTGCTTAGATATACTCAAGAAATAAAAAGTGCCATCAAAACTGCTTCTGCACAGGAAGCAAAGGTCATGTTGTTTTTCTCCCAGTGTTTTCCTTTTTTCTGTCCTACCTCAGTAGCCAAGAATATGAATTATGAAAGAGTTCAAGATCTACGCCAGAGATCTTGACATCTTAGAGCTTAGAGACGTAGTTTACAACAGGCAATGCAAAATGGCTAAATAAAATGGCAGTCTGGCCTACACAAAGACTGAAGCCTTCCAAGTCAACAACTGACTTGAGTAGATGCCATAAAAGAAAAGGCAGGGGATGAAAAGGCGACAGAACATACTATGGGTTTGAAATACTATGAAGTCAGAATGGAGGGAAGCCCACACTGCTCCCAAGCAATAAGCATTTCTACCTTAGACAAAAAACATACTCACAGTACAGTCTTCATCCACTATGAAGATGGTACATCTCTGCACTTGCATGAAGGATATTATAGTGGCAGCTATCTTCTTCAGAATTACTTCCAAAGACTGCTGCTCTTCAAAAATCAGGCTAGCAAGATCAAGAAGCACCTGGGGAAAAAGTCTTTTGTGAAATTTTGACTAATTGTGACTTAAGCAATCATTATCATTACTACTGTCTTTGATTCTTCTCTTCCCTGAATCAAGGAAGTCAACACATGTTTCTGTGACTGAAATTAAGTTTTGGCTCTTACACAGACTGTAAGGTAACAGTAAATAATAGCCAGTTTGGCACTTTTCATGGAAGAAATAAGTATCATAGTTAGCTGTCTGATGTTTTCAGTCAGAGAGACAGAATAGATTTAGGCATGAGCAGTTCAAATGAAACCTGAGAAATCCAGACAACAGTTATTTGTCCTATTAGTTTCCTAGGGCTTATGTGTGCATTCTAAAAATATTTACATTTCTTAAAACTGTTGAACACAAGTTTTATCTGTTGTAATTCTAACATCCTAACGAACTCAATTGGGGAAAACATCATTTAGATACAGTCTGCTGTATTTCAAAGCTGCTGCTACAGTACTTAGCTGCACAGATGTGCTCCTATTATATTCCTTTTTTTCTCACAAGAAGCATGGTACCAATTTCAAAAGATTATCCAAATTAGTACCAATTTACAAAAACTGATAGTCACTTGGAAACTCAAACGTACCAGAAAATTTTTAAAACAACTGCTGCTTACTTGTTTCTCCAAAACCATTTCATATTGTATATGGCAGACATATTCACCTGTAAAGGCCACAGCATTAATAACCCATCAGTTAAAAATATGGCTGCAAAATACAGTTACATTAATCAGAAGGAAATTCAGTTTTCATAGCATCATAGAATGATCAGAGTTGGAAAGGTCCTTAAAGATCATCAAGGTCCAACCCCCCTGCCATGGGCAGGGACACCTCCCACTAGACCAGCTTGCTCAAAGCCGCATCCAGCCTGATATTGAACACTTCCAGGGATGGGGCATCCACTTCTCTGGGCAACCTGTTTCAGTGTCTCACCACCCTCACAGTAAAGAATTTCTTCCTGATATCTAATCTAAATCTTCCTTTTTTCAGTTTAAAACCATTACCCCTCGTCCTATCGCTACACTCCCTGATAAAGAGACCCTCCCCATCTCTCCTGTAGACCCCCTTCAGACAGTGGAAGGCTGCTATAAGGTCTCCCTGGAGCCATCTCATTTTCCAGGCTGAACAGCCCCAGCTCTCTCAGCCTGTCGACATAGGGGAGGTGCTCCAGCCCTCTGATCATCTTTGTGGACCTCCTCTGGGCCCATTCCGACAGGTCCAGGTCCTTCCTGTGTTGAGGACTCCACAGCTGGAAGCAGAACTCCAGGTGGGATCTCATGAGAGCAGAGTTGAGGGGCAGGATCACCTCCTGCTGGCCACGCTTCTTTTAATGCGGCCAGGATGCAGTTGGTTTTTTGGGCTGCCAGCATACATTGCTGGCTCATGCCGAGCTTCTCATCCACCAACAACCCCTAGTCCTTCTCCTCAGGACTGCTGTCAATCCATTCTGTGCCCAACTTGTATTTGCGCTTGAGATTGTTGTAACCCAGGTTCAACCCAGACCTTGCACTTGGCTTTGTTGAATTTCATGAGGTTTGTATGAGCCCGAATCTCAAGCCTGGGGTCTCTGCCTCCCTTCCCTCCAGTGTGTCAACCATGCTGCACAGCTTGGTGTCATCAGCAAACTTGCTGAGGTGACTCTATCCCACTGTTGATGTCACCGACAAAGTTATTAAACAGTACCAACCACTGAGGAACACCACTCATCTGTGGGTTCCACTTGGACATTGAGCCATTGGCCGCAACCCTTTGAGTGCGGCTATCCAGCCAGTTCCTTATCCACTGAGTGGTCCATCCATCAAATTTTGGATTTCCAGTTTTGAGACCAGGATGTCATGTGGGACAGTGTCAAACACTCTGCATAAGTCCAGGTAGATCTGATTACTGTACGTGTAATGGATCGATCTGATCATTACTGAAAATATGGTTAGTGACTATGTATAGTTGTAGTACTCTAAAAGAGCAATCTGTATAACAGCTACAATTCTGCAGGGATAATTCTATCTGAAATTTCTGGAGTATGTACACCTCTGATTGTATACAGTGAGCCACAGTATTGAGTACATTGACACAGAATGAATTTCCTGACGTAGCTTTACCTTCTTCCCCTACATCGTCCACTTTGCAGCCCAAGCTGGAATGTGCCCAGATACTTCCCAGTACAGTTAGAGCTTTATCAGAGATACACAGCAATCAGAGCAATTAAAAATAGCCAAGGAATAACAACCATATGAGAAATATCAGGAGTAGGCACTGATTAATAGTTACACCATAATTTCTGTGTTCTTGGGACAAACCTGTTGACCATACCTGATTACGCCTATTCTCAAGCAAAGATGTTTCATACAATTGAGCGTTGTGAAGAACAATTCCACAAAATGCCAAATACGCCGCAAAATCCTGAGGACAAATGAACATCAACACCTCATGAAGATAATGTCTCACAGCATCTTAATTCTATTCAAAGATAAGCTCCTGCAACTGTTCATTCTCACTTTGGAGTATTAGTTAATATTTTAAAGTTATTTTTGGCAACCACACATTCAGGATGGCTTGGTTTTTTTCAGTTACTCATAATTTATTTCCTCAAGAATCTATTATCCCTTTTATAAACTAACAAAATTCACTAGTTTGTCCTGGTAAAAGTAGAATTTATATAAGCAGCATCCCAGAGGAATCAACTAACTTTGCAGCAATGCATATTTTATCTAGAAAAACTGAGTGCAGACAATTAGACTCTCTTTGTTGGGGGAATTCAATCTCTTGGAAAGTAGAAATAAAATTCTGCTAACATAGCAAAACCACCATTATTTTCCCTTTCAGAATAGCATTAATTCTGATATTCTGGAGATAGTCAATATGTATTTTGTTTTAAAGGGGAACTTTTCAAAGGGAAGGGATTAACTCTGATTTTTTTATTGCTGAAGGTTAAGTCAGCTTCTTCAGTCTGAGTGTTTTAATATACCAATCTAATTGTGAAGTCTGGAAATGTTTGGAAAGCAACTGCAGTGTGAGAATTAGGAATCAAGGTGCTTGCTATCTGCTCTACTGATTATCTAATATATTGTTCACAATTTTCCCAAAGCCTTTTCTCATCCTGTAATTGTTATGTTGAGAAGTGATAAAATAGTTAAAAAAGAATCACTACACAAATTTTAATATTCAAAATATGTTTGTTGGGAATGCCAGGAGAATTAGAATCAATTAATAAAAAACATATTAAATGTTATGAAACTGTTTTAGAGTAAGCCTGTGTTTCAGAGATTTATGAGAGATACCATGCTGATCCAGAAATTAAAGTATCTCACATCCACATTTCTCCTGGCCTCAGAAAAAGAAATCTGCAGTTTGCCCGGAATTTTTACTTTTTCAGAGGCATTTAATTTTTAATAACTTTAAAATTCCTGATCAGCGTGAAAAGTAGTAACATATCCATCCCCCATTCCCCTATGAAAATAGAAGAGACATAAATGTCCAGCTTTTATACCTTTTCATCTTGTTCAGTGAAAGTGCCACCAATTCCAGATTTCTTATTGATTGCTTGAGCCACACCAACCACCTAGTTTATTCAAAATGGAGTAATTAGTTAGTTTTAAGGAGTCTGTCATTGGGTTCTATTTCTACACATATTTACAGAAGATAATAAATGATCATTACAGGTATTCATTTGGTTGACCTTTGTGTAACGGAAGATATTTAAGCCTGTTTTTTCCTAACTCATTCATATTACAAATAGCTGAGCACGAAGCTGAAATATAAAAAAAAAATAAGTAGCATGAGTCTTAGATGCTCTTACAAAGAGGGGTTGATTTAATCCGAAATTGATTCTATAAATTGGAACAATCATTTCCTAGAAAACAACAATTTACGCTTCTGCCATCATAAGCCAGACCACACAACAACTCCCTCTAAAGTTCATCTGCTTGTGTGTGTAGAAAATACCCTTCCTGCTAGCTCTGACAAAATTTCCAAAACATACCCTCCTTAGTGGATCTAGAGTTTGGCTACAGTCTACAAGTCTTTTTGCATTTTGTGTCTCTCTGACCCAATTAATTTTCATCTGCTAAAAAATAGTATACAAAGGTTGTGTTCCTGCCAGATTCAAGTTTGTTACTGAACCTTAGTACATTTTTAAAGGTAGGCTTTTACTAAGACCACACCAAACCAGCACTGAGATGAGATATTTTGTTATGCTTCAGCTGTTAGTTAGACTATCCTTCTTACCAAGATATGTTGATATTCTCGCATTTTTAATTATTTTCCCTGTGCAGCAACTCAGAAGGCAGAGAAGAATCCTGGTTTACAGATAAAGAAGCTAAGCAAAGGGTAAAAAGTCATTCACAGATCCTGCAGGACATCTGCAACAGACCCAAGAAGCAAACCTATATGCCCTGATCAACATTAAAGGCTTTCCCTTTAATTATTTCTTCTCTGGTAACTTGAATCTGTTTTTCAGAGCCCAAGAAAAACAAGAGAATTTAAAGAGACCTTCATACAAGTCAGTATGAAGAGAAAGTTAGCATTGTAAAAAAGATTAATTCACTGGGATAGTGTTTCTGTAGATTCCTGACTGAGGTTATTCAAGCTGTGTACTGGCAGTGACCATTCTATCCTGTAAACTAGTTTAGTCTTCTCCCGGATTCTGTGCTTACACTTGTACTTCCGAGCTTCAGCTCTTCTGAGTCATAGATTAACCACATAATTTCACAAAACTAAAATTGGAAGGCTTTCAGAAGGCGAGACAGGTTAAGTTCTGCTGAGATACTTCTGAATTTCAGTGTTGGTAAGGTGAAGACGAGAGGTTTTCTAACTCAAATATTTTGTCATTCCATTAAAAAACTTTATTTATTATTATATTACACATTACTAAAGCACATTCTTGTTCTCTATTACATCAAATCATTACTATAATAAACGTTTCTCTCTGATGAATAAACATTTTTTAGATTATAGAATTTCAAGGCCATAGCCTTTCCCTAATATAACTCAATGTTTCCACTCCTTTTGAGACTTTGCAAATTATTATTAATCTGACTTTAGGCTTAAGAGAATTGGAGAAAGTATAGTTTCCTTGATTTGTGAAGTAAAAAAACATTAATATTCTGTCTGGTGAGTAATGACAGGTTTCTATAATTGATATCAAGAGTGGCACCTATAAGCTGGTTGAACCCAATGCTGTTTATCAGGGTGGTTGAGAAAGGTACCAAAATAGTTGACCTGAGGGGTGCCAAGTGGAGGGTAGGGACAATTATGCCTGAGCTATTACTTATATTGGAGCCCAGCAACGAAGCCCAAGGTTTATGGTATCAAGCTGAACAGCCACTAGCAGCACCTGGAAGGGATTTAGGTTAAGGCAGAGCTGAAAGAGGAGTAGCACCAGAGCAACAGGGAGGCTGGAAACTGGGAGAGCTGGAAGACACTCACTAAGACTCTGCACATGCTTATAATTAGACCTTTAATCTATTTAACTGGCTGGATCTCATCTTCTCTAAACTCAAAAAATCTATTCTGCAGTAAACTCAAAGGCTAAAATCTGCTAGCATAGATGAAGCCCACCTTCCTGAGTACAATAACATGAAAGAGTACATGGTAAGAAGCCATAAAGCAAAGCTTTTGATTCTTTTCAGATTTTTTGGCACACTTACAAAAAAAATGATTGACAAAGCTGCAGAGAACTTCTTTTGTTTGAGATCTAAGTAGTGTAAGACCAGTGCAAGGTGTTAATGATGGTATTTTTTTCATCTTGCTTTTTTGGGATAAACAATATCAGAAGAAAACTGTGTGGTGTGTGTGTGTTAAAAAAGGTGAATTTAACTGTTAATCATTAAATTTATAATTGCTATACTGATGAAAGGCATACAGTTTCACTTTTGTAATGGTAAAGAAGACAATTTATTATCTCTCTGCCTAGCCTTCCCAAAATACTGGTGTTACAAATAAGGTCATTGGTCTGTGGCATGAATCACTGCCAACTGTGAGCTCAAAAATGTCTGTCTGAAATAAAGGTTAACTGTCAGCTCCATTCCATACAACCCAGTTTTTCCCACAGTCAACTCCTCATTTACTTCAGTGCAAAATATTTCTTATCCAGTGAACTTTCTTACTGTAGTAACAATGTACAACTAGCCTTATATACTTCTATAACAGACTTTGAATAGTAAGCAAATCCCTTAACCAGTCAATATGGTTTTATGTTAACCTACATGTGCAGAGATTAATGGTAGGCCTTTTCTCATACAGTCTGTGAGTAATTATTTAATTTTATTTTTTTCAGCTTTGATCCAGCATGAACTAAGACAACTTTAATGAGGTCAGAGGCTTTTTAAGACATCCAGAAGGTAACTTTCATCTTGTGTAAACACATCCCCTCCATAAAAGGAAAGTCTGTGGTGCTTAAAAAAGCTATAAGAAAACAGTAAGAGGACCATATTAATATACAAAAAAAGATTATTTAAGCTCCCTTTATTAGCACTTCAGGTTTCTGACACACTAACAAAGGCATGTGTTCCAGGAGAAATGGTCATTTTTAGATCTTTGCACAGGCATTTCAATAAAAAGGTTTTAACTGAAGAGTGAGAGAGTAAATGAAGAGAATAAACCTGCTGAAAATCATGGCTGTCTTCATGACGATAAAAATTTTGTGCAGATGCAGCCCTTTTTCTTTTCTGTTGTCTGTTTCAGTGGCATTTAAGCTTTTAAAGATAACTTGGTAGTATGTGCCATTTTTTCATACAAAATAAATAGTTTTCAAAATGAAACTAGTTGGAATTCTGACCTCATTTTTATCAGTACAAATTCCAGTGAACTTCACTAAATTCTGTAGAATGTGGTGTAGGGAGAGACAGTAATGAGAAAAACCTCAGATAGATATTATTTAGCCATTGGAGTCTTGCCTGCAACCAGGTAATTAGGAGGAGATGTAGGAAACTCAAGAGGATCTGCTCCTGTTACTAAAGTAATTATGTAATTAGGACAAAAGTCAAACGTGGTAGCATTTTAGGCCATGAAGAACATATGCCTGCATTTTAGAGAATACTAAGCACAGTATGAAACACAAATCCTCCTTTTTAAAACTTATTACAAACAAATCTGAAATAACAATAGGCCTGATCTATGATCTCCAGCTAGGAGTTATGTTCAAGACAGCACAAAAAAAATATTGAATCAAAGGTGACTAACTGCTCTGAGCTCAGCCACACAGAAAACTTATTCAAATAACAGGTACATTAAAAGTGTGAAATCTTTGTGGCAATAAAAAAAAGACACATCTGAGATAAAGCTAATTCTCTGTAAAGCTTGGAGAATATCGTAAAAAAATGACAGTCCACTCAAACACTTGCTCATAGAAGCACTGTTCCAGTCTAATAAAGAGGTTGTTTTTAAGTTACTTATGCACAATATTTTATGTGTCTTTAGTTCTCTAACAGGCAGGCACCAGGTGAACTTTTTGAAAGTTGAGTCTTATAGCAATAAAGCAAAGAGATATGTTTGATTTCTTGTTGTTCTCCTCCTATGCTTCCAGAATTACCCTGTATGTTTCTTGGTCACCCAAGACATAACCAGTGGGAAAGAGGGTGGTTAAAATCAGCTTTGAAAGGGGATGACCACTAGAAAAGCTTAAGATAGTACTCTGGACTGAAGAAAACCAAGACTTAGGGAGAAGAAAGACTGAAGTAATTAGCATCTGCTTATACTTTGATACCTGTGAGCTTATGGCCTAATCACTAAAGTAATCAGTGAGCTGTTAAGTGCTACAAACTATTTTCCATGACTTTACCCCAGTCTGACTAGGTAGACGGGACTATAGAACAAGGAACATTTATAGTAGTCATACAGCTCCTAACAAGAGCCTTCATCCAGGTTTGCTGTACTGAAAGCCCATAAAGGGTGGGCAGAAAGGAAGAAGCTGTATGTGAAGTACTGTAGTGGTCTAGCTTTCTTTAAAGTCAGCTGGAAAATTTCCCCTTGGATCAGAAACCAAGTACTTTGCTATTTTCCATTCAGATCACATAACATAGACATACACCAAAAGACAAAAAGCAGTTTTGATGATGGAACTGTTCTCTTACTTTCAGTCCCAAAAAGGGGGTATAAAAAACCCTTCAACAATTACCGAGTCAATTCACTGAATTTCACTGAATTTTTAGAGTTGGAAGGGACTGTAGAGATCACCTAGTCCAACTCCCCTGCTGAAGCAGGATTGCCTAGAGCATGTTAGAGCACGTTACTCGGGACTGCATCCAGGTGGGTCTTGAAAATCTCTAAAAAAGGGGACTCCATGACCTCCCTGGGCAGCTTGTTCCAGAGCTCTGGCACCCTCACTGTGAAATAGTTTTTTCTCATATTTGAGTGGAATATCCACACTTGTTTTACCACATCTGAGTACAGCCTTCCTAATTGAATTATTGCTGGCAACACAGGTAATCTTCCAAGTACTGCTACTTATTCTGTAACTTTTCTTCTCATTCTATACGTTATCCGGTTTAATAAAGCCTGATCCACATTACAAGGAGAGATTTTTCTAATTATCAGAGCTTTATTTTTACTATTTTCTTGCAATAGCTGACTCCTGCCTCTAAAAGAAGCAGGCTACACAGAGTATTTCCCACTAGATGATGACTTCAGTGCTGATGACTGTGCTCTGACTTCTATCTGGATTGCTTCATGCTGCAATTTTTGCACATTAAGATTACAGGCCTAACTGTGAAAGCTGTTCCAGCTCTGCAGGTAGCTAGTGCCCTATTTAGTTGGTTCTTCTGACTTAAAAATACAATTAATATAATTTTGCTTCCTAAGAAGATACATTTTTATTCACTTTGCTGGCATCTGAAGAAAAATTACATTAAGCCAAAGAATGGTAAAAGGAATAAGGAAACTCAACTTTTATCTCATTTTAAAGATGGGAACATACCCACTTGAGAAGACAGACTAAGTGGTTTTGACCTTACTTTGTTTTTCTAGACTTGGAGAGGTTTGATTCAGGCTTATAAAATTATCCTACAGGGACAGAAATGTATTTACAGACTTTCATTTTTAATCAACAGAACTTTCCCATCCTCTTCTATCACTGACGCCAGCAGTAGTGTGCATGATTTCCAGCAGTCTAGCTACAATAACACATCTCAGCATAAGCTGAAAATCCAACCAAGATGCATATTACTGATCTCCATAATCCTGCAGCAATACTGCTACAGGAACTTGCATTGGTTTGTTTAAAATTAGCTGGGCTAGATCTACACTATACTGCAGTGATTATGATGTATTATAGCCGAAGTGTTCACTGTAGGAGAAAATAACAGCTGGCTAACAGCAATATGCCTGGTCACATTTTATACAACAAAAAATCAACAGGCTGCTCTAAGTAGAGTAGCACCCCTGATTTGTTGGGAAGAGCTTCCCAGTGACAGGAGATAGAGCAAAGTAGACAAAAACTAAACAATTGGAGTGATCATTGCCAGAATAAAACATTTCCCTAGCCAGTTAGGAGGAAGTTCAACCTTACAAACTTAGAGCCTGGGAGATAGGTCTCAGTTAATTCAGCTAAAAGGAAAATCCAGAGTTTAGAAGAAATTAAACTGAAATAGAACTTTATGGAAATCATCTTGCACAGCTGAAAGAAAAAAAAAAGCAGAAATAACAGAAAATTATGTCATTTCTGTATATGTCCCATGGCAGCTGTGATGACTGTGCATCAGAGACCATCCATCCTACAGATATTCCAAACCAGTCATAAAGCTGTACTGAGTCTTGTATCAGCTCTGGTTAACTCCGCAAATTGGCTTAAGCTAAGGACTTCCAGTCCCTATTCAGTTCTGTCTATTTACAAATTTTATCGAAATGTCTATTTACAAATGTCTACAAAACCAGATGGAGAAATTCAAGGTGATAATTATTTGCAACTTCTGTAGTTCTGTTTCTGGGTCTCTGAATCCAAGACCAAAAGAAATCAGAAGAAAGTGACACTGTATTTACTGACTTTATTAAAGCAGCTCTAGAAAGCAAATCAGTACCATTTGAAGCTTTGAAAAAATTAGAGGTTTAAGGACACATCAGGAATGAAAAGCTGCTTTTTGAGATACACTATGCTGAACTGCCACAACCTTAGGTCTTCTGCCAGTAGTGGTAAAACCCTGATTTCTGTATAAGCACTGTAGCACTGAAACCGTTCGCATTAATAGCTCCAGCTAAAGCCTATGGCCAGCAATACCAGTTTCCTCTTGCAAAAGAAATAACCACGGTGACTCTGTGGTACAAGCTGGCTAATACTAACTTTTCATTAGTGGCTTTTGTACTATTGAGGGTAAAACTTCAGTCTGTTTTGAAGGTTTTGATGTGTTCTCTGATACACAACAGTAATCCAAGTAGCAAGCCTTACTGATGTCTAGATAAGTGTATACAGTTATCTGCTCTTACAGAAGAATCACCAGAAGAGAAAATCTTTCAGGATCAAAATGGAATCTTTGCTATGTATGGTTTCACATTCACCTTATGATAAAGTTAATTTCAGGAATAGACGTTATAATGATTTGACCTATAACCATCTCATTTTTCTAAGTGGAATACAATTCACGTTAACCCAAGACCTGCCTTCCTCTTTGTTTTCTTTAACAATGATCACCAAATCATACAGCTTTCCATGCCAGAAAGCACTGTGTGGCAATACGTTTGTCATATAATGGGATGGAAAGAATTTCTGTTTCCTTATTAGAGATTGTGGAGCAGAGGTTTACAGGTATCAGAACTTCATTCAAAGCCCCTGAAGTCAGATGCAAAGCTCAGTCAGTTTGCATTTGTAATTTTTCATGGGAAAATGAGAACTCTTCATAAAGCTAGCACTATACAAGCCTCTATGAGCTGATCTTAAAGGACATAATCAGCAGAAGTTTCTACATCTGAAACGCAATGGTGTTTCTGTCTGCAAGCATAGGTTGAGTAGGGGATTGAGAAAAGTTCTTTTACTATTAAGTGCACGGAATCCCATTCATGTGAATCTGCACAGAGGTAAAATCCTCTTATTGCACTGTTTTTTCTCATTGTTATTAGTTCCTGTGACCTTTTTATGAGCTCTTCTGTGAATCAAACTGTTTTCTTCTTTTCGTCTCTGGAATTTCTTACTAGCTGTTATTTTTAAGTGAGACTTTGGTTTCTCACATGCCTCATGGAAATATAGGCAAATGTGAAAAACATCAACTGGAAAAATCTCCGTACTTCAGATGGCCCAGAGGATTTAATAATCAGCATGAGATTTTCTTCCTCTCAATTACTGACTCTTTTGTTTTAAAAAAATAGTACTGACACTAAACAAACAAACAGAAAACTCCAGTTCCTTCTCTTAGTGTTTATTTTTGGATGTCTCCCAGAACTGTCTTTTGACTGTGGTTGCTGTCATCCTGGGCCGAGGCAGCATTCACTAGCCTCGATATTACTAGAGGGGCTTTGGAATTTTTTTTTATGTTTTTTTTTTTGTTGTTAACAGGGAGGAGCCAGTATTCTGGTTTTGTTGTTTTGGGTTTGTTTTTTTTTTAAAACAGAAAAAGTGGCAGAATGCAAATGGCAAATGAAGGACTGATTCACTGACTCCAGCACCTCTCCAGAAACATGTCAGCCATGTGTTACAGTGAGAGAGAGAAAAACCTTCTGGTAGAGACTTTAAAATCAGGAAAAAAAAAAAAAAAGTGCTGTCCTTTCCTATAAGAAATCGCATAGTTTAGCCCCTTCAAATTATTGCATATGAGTAGAGTGTAACAGTCTCTTCAAAATTCAGGTTGGCTGAACTTTTCAAAATAAACAAATTCCTGCTTCATTTCCACTTGCTGATGCACTTCAGAGTAGAAAGCTAGCTGAAGATACGGCCAATTGCAGGTTTATTCATCCTCTAAGTCATGGTGTATTGGACCAACAGACTACAGCTCTTATTCCTTCCCCCACCTACCATCAGGACCCAGTAAGAAGTAAGTCCTTTCACTCTCCCTGGACAGCAAGATTTTGTAATTTATTTCCGATCCAAATTACATAGAGCATAGCATTTTTTCCATTCAACAAAAAGAAAATGGGATGGCTTGGGTGAAATTTAAAGCCTTGCATCAGCCTGACGTGGACCACTGGTCCCCAACAGCTCTCCATACAACATCTGCTTTGCTCATCAGCTGGCCCAGGGCCAGCAGTGGCTGCAGCCAGTTAGAAAGGGGAAGACTTTTAAGCGGGAGTAGGAGAGGATGAAGTGCTGTCCTTGGAAGAACTGAAAAAAGTGTTTTAAACCAAAATTAGCAGTAACTGAAGAAAGGAAATCCTGGCTGCTCATCTAGGTCAGCTAGAGTAAGATTCAACAAACAAGTTAAATTAAGAGTTTAATCAGTTTATTTAATGAAAAAAAGGTTCAGTGCAGTAAGAGTCAAGGTGACACGTTCCATAAGAGGAGTAAAAGATGGAAGAACAAGAAAAAGAATGTATGATGTCTTCAAACCAATCCTGGCAGCATTTATTTTTGGAGTTAGAGCTTTCTGGAAGCAAACTGTAAGTACTCAATAAAATAAATGAATTACAGAAGAGAAAATCTCCATCTTAAAGCTCTGACACACTCTATAGAGAGCCTTACACTTTCTGAGTATTCTAAGAACTGGTGATGTGGCTGAAGGCCTACATTTAGGATCAAAAAACCACCTTACTCACTCCCTAAGTAAAACAATGTACCTCACTATTTCTATTCATTAGCTTTCATTGCCTCTACTGAATTCACTCTTCAACTATTCAGTGCAAGAAGACATCCTTAATCCATAATAAAAATTCTCCCTACTGCAATAGCATCAGACAGGAAGAGAGAACAGAGAAATAGCATGGATAGGAAATACGTACAAGAGTTCAACAAGCAGATTCACATTATTTTAAATTAGGAGTGATTTAAGTTTTACGACTTGTGGATGACTTTTCTGAATTACATTGACACCATGCGTTTTTTCAATGCCTGATGTTAAGCACTTAATGTGTTTCTTAATTTATTACTTATGAGCCGAGCTACTAGAATGTAAAAACAGCCGTTTAGACAATGATAAAATCCAGTTTGTGTCCTTTGAAGAAAATAATGTAGATACAAGCTAAGCTGCAGTACAGTAACTCTGTAATCAGCAATCTGAGTGTCCACTGAGGTAGACCAATTAGTGTGCAGAGAACTTTAATGCTGACAGATACTTGGTACAGGAAGCAGGAACAGCACTTCTAGAGTTAAATACATATATTCTACTTCTGCATCTGGGATTAAACTCTTCTTGACAATACCATTTGGCTTTCATTACTGAACTAGATAAGATAAAATTAAAGTCCAAGCAAACATCCGAAGTCTTTTTAAAAGAGGTGGGTTTATACTTTAAGATAATGACTGCTAGCTAATGGAAGTTTAAAATATTAGCATAGGTGGAAATGGTATTAAATGAAGTAATCCCAATATTGGAACTTACCTCTTCCCTGTGGTTCTTTATCGGCATACAGAGAATACTCTGAGTCTTATACCCTGTGATCTGGTCAACTTCTGCATTGAATCTTGGATCCTAATACAAGAAAAATATACAATTATTTGACTACTTGCCTAAAGACCAGTTCTTTTTCTTCCCAAGTTTAAAAGTTAACAAACTTACAATATTTGACTTAAGTGTTACTAGGATAAGAAGGGTTCCATTACCAGGCAATAATTATATAGTTGTTAATGTCAGTGTGTTAAAACAACAACAAAAAAAGCATTTATGTGGAACTCGAGTGCTTGTGGATAAATGTAACTGCCAGAAAGAACACAAAACACCCAAACCCCCAGGAGAAGCCCAGACCATCATTGTAATAAATATATAAATGGACTGACCATCCCCAGTATAGCTTTTACCATCAAGAAGAAATTATAGTAATATACCAAAAGACTCGTCTTCAGAGGAACAAAGTTTCATGAATGTGGTTAGTGGGTTTCCTTTTTTTCATTTTTTTCAGCTGAGTATTGTTATAAAACTGATTTTTTTAAAATCTTACTAAAATCAGACTTACTAAAATCAAATTTTTAAAGGCTGCTGTTCGTTCTCTAGTAACTAATTGAGCATGGTGGACCCAATTCAAGAATGAACTTTTAAACTATAAGGATAGATGATGTGCCACTGAAAACATGTACCTAGCAAATGTTTAGACAGTTTCTGAGGCAGCAAACAAGTGTTTGTTGAAAATGAAACCACTCTTTTTTGCTTATGAAAAAAATCTACTCAGTAACGTTACCTAATTCTATAAACGTGTTCAGATTGACCAAGAGATGATCAATCAGAAACTATAATTTTCAGCTATGTATGCCTTTATTAGTTAACCAATTAAGTAATTCATTAAAATTTCCATCATCCCTAAATTCAACACACAAAATCAGCATATCCAGAGAGCCTAGAATGAAGAGATGTTAAGCTGAGATGTAAGAGATATCTCTCCCAGTGTTGGATTCATTTTTATATCTGGCCTTATATTAAATAACTCAAATCACAGAGTATCATTTCATTTGGGAGACCTTGATACAGTTCAAAGCCTCATCCCATTCTTCTTCATTCAGCTCCTACTCTTTGTGCCTCAGGTATAATAAGATTCTACAAAATATTTTTAGTCATAGGACTCCAGTTTTGCAGACAATTATACTCACAATTCCATTCATTTTGGTGCAGAAGTATCTTGCATCCTTATACCAGCAGAAATGTAAACATTTAAGCGTCCATTTATAAATACTGGTGTCCACATCGCTGGTTAAGGTGGGGCTAATACCTGACTGCTAACATCAAACTTGCATGATTTATTTTGATGTTAGCATTCCTCTAGCATTAGTTGTAGCTATGTGTTCCTGTATATGCCTGCAATTATAGTACATATATTACAGAATCATAGAATTATCTAGGTTGGAAGGGACCTTTCAGATTATTGAGTCCAACCATCAACCTAATATTGACAAAAGCCATCACTAAACCATATTGTTAAGTGCTATGTCTACCTGTCTTTTAAATACCTCCAGGGATGGTGCCTTAACCACTCCTTTGGGCAGCCTGTTCCAATGCTTGATAACCCTTTCAGTGTAAAAATTTTTCCTAATATCTTATCTAAACCTCCCCTGGTGCAACTTAAGGCCACTTCCTCTTATCCTATCGCTTGTTATTTGGGAGAAGAGATCAACCCGCACCTCTCTACAACCTCCTTTCAAGTACCAAAACGATGGGGACAGGTTTGCATCTTGACTGGTTTAAATCAATTATAGCTCCAAATACACATAGCAAAAGGGCAACATCGTAACAGCTGATATTATGGCTTTTCCTTTTTTCAAGAATTGCTCAAGATAAATTTTCTTGGTTTACCTCATATGCATTCTTGATGTTCAGAGGCTGGCCTATAGCTGCTACATGACCCACAATGCCCTTATTCCACTCCAGGCGAATGCAGTTGTTGGAAGCTTCTTCCAAGGTAGAGCCTTCTGCCACATCAAAGAGCCTGCTTACAAGAAACTTCTCATTAGAGCTATCCTCACAGACCAAGAACAGGGAATAGCGATCAGCTGCTATGAGCTCATGGATATGCAGGAAAATTTTATGGCAAAGCGCTGTGACGTCTAAGTGACTAGAAATATCTTTCACAAGTTCTAATAGTCTTGAGCACTGATCCCCTGCACTGCTCTCAATCCTTGGAGATTGCAGAGGCATCTGTTCCTTCTTTTCAGAGCCGGAGAGGAAGCTTACTGCTCCTACAGAGTCCTTGACAAAAATAGGCCTTAAGGGTCTGTCAAATTCAGAAGCAGAGATTTTCCTCGCTGGTGTCCCACAGTTGATGGTCTCAGCACAGGCAGGCTGGTGACAAGCACAGGATTCACCGTGGGACTTGGTTCCCTCCTTGCAGACTGGGATGGTGTGAATTCTCTCAGCAAACCATGCATTAACCATTTCTCTGTAAAATAAAAATACAGTGAATGATGTAAGTTAAAGATCCTCAGGAAATAATACATATTTGAAGAGGACACCACAAAAAGGATAACTTTAAACCTTTTCATACAGTGGACGTGAATGCACCTTTAGTGCTCCTCTGTATCAATATTCTTCAATTTTATGCAGCACTTAGTCTAGATTAAGCAGTAATGTTTTATACCCCATAAAAAGGAAGTTATTTCTGCCTAAAGGAAATACCTGAATAGGGCAGAGGAAGACTGCTTACGCTGTGGCTTTCAGAATATAGAAGATCAGAAATTTATACTGTAATTTGAAAAGTTCTGGTCTTTCCCATTCCTAAGATTTGAATTTCAGTATAAGATGTATATATATGCATATAAAGACAAAACTTTCTGTTTTAATTCTGGTTTTTTTACTAGACTATTTCTAACTTTTAAAAAGATAGTTTTGAACTTTAATTCTCTCTGTTAAATCACCTGCAGTTCCTCCTATTTTTATGTCGCCTATACACGATTTTTAAGTTAACTGCTCCTGCACTCCCAGGGCTAATGAAAAATGCTGATTTGACTCAAAACACAAAGGCTTTGCTTAAAAAGTGTCAGAAAGAAACATGAATATTTTTAATTCAAGCCTTTTCAAAATAAAAGACAGGCTGTTTTCATGCATCTCACCTATTTCCTTTCTGTGCAGATGAAACTTGTCTAACTCAACCCAAAATACCGAATACCCCAGTTACATTTTTGAAAAGTTTACCATTAATTTAAAAATGTTACGCATCTCTAATATTTAACTGTGTTTCTCAAATTAACTTAGTGCTAGAACACCAACCTTAATAATTGAATAATCCATAAGCACACATATCATCAATAACATGAGTATATTTTTACTTATCACTATAATATTTTCTTGTCCAAAATCTATTAGCCTTTTTTTTTTAAACACATGGCTTTTTATTTCATTTACTCAGTGTTGAGGATTCCTCACAGCACATGAACTACTCTCAGAAGAAATGTTGGGGTTTTTTTTCTGAATTATATAATGTATAGCCCTATGAACAGCAAAAATCCTATTTAAAATTCTGATCTTTTGGAAACCTTGCATGGTGGTCATGTTTTAAATTTGGGATATTTTTTATTTGCTCAGCAGACCACAGGAATTTCAAGAGTGAAGCTGAATGAAACCATGGAAATTAGTCAGGTTAGTCAGCCGCTGATCGGTTTCATGCATCAGTATATGTTAAATACTAAAAGCAATGTACATGGCCTTTTTTAGCCAATACTGCAAGTGTAATTAACCATTAATTCCAAGTAAAGTAATTCATTATAAAGTCCATCATTATTATTTTTATTAGCAAGCAATGCACATTATTTGCCTTCTGTTAGGAAAGTTTGAAAGAGTTTTTCAGATTTTGCAATCACATATCATTTGGAGACCTCAACTGTAGGCATACATGCTATGAAAGATTGAATTGATGTAGGAAATGATGTAGGAGTGAGTGTTAAGGGAGCACCTGGGCAAAAGAAAGTAATTATGTTACTGTACTCATTCCACTTCATAGACTCATAGAATGGTTGAGGTCAGAAGGGACCTTAAAGATTATCTAGTTCCAATACCCTTGCCATAAGCAGGGACACCTTCCACTAGAGCTTTATTGTGAGCTACCTAGTAATTTTTTTCCCCTAAAAAAATATATATTTGCCTGAGGTAAATATCATTCAATGTAGCACTGTAAAACCAAATTCTTCTCTTATTCACACCAGTGCAACTCCAAATAAATGAATGATAGACTATTCTTTATTTTGGCTTCTGTCAGTGTACTGTGGCCCTCATCATGCAAAACCTACATACATGGTTAACATCATTTATAGCCCCAGTGATCTTCAAGGGTGAATGGTCAGTGTGGTCACACAGGACACTTGTGAATTTTCTGACAATGAGAGTCCAAAACCACTGAATGAAAAGTTGGGCACAATTAAGGCAGTGGGAGTTTTGCCTCTTGAGTTCCACAGAGCTAGACTTTCATTCCATGTTTTTATATTTTCCATGAAGCTGTGGGAACAGTGCTGGCTGTAGCAATAATATTCCTCAATCAACATCTATTATAAATTTCCAGCAATCGAAAGCTAGTCCGATTACTGGAAACACGGTGCCAGAGAACACAATGAAATTCCATTGCTATTCTGAAAGAGTTTTGGTTCATTGCTTAGTTACTTATTTTGAAAGGAAGTAAGTTTTGCTTTTTACATATATTAATAAAAACTACCAATGATCCTTCTTTATTACAGCAGCAATAGGTTTTGGAGTTTTCTGTGGAGCTCTCTCATCCAAATGTTTCCTTCAGAGAAGCATAAAGAACATTTAATATATTTTAGAACTTCGAATTTAGCAAGATTACTTTATTGTGCTTAAACAGCATAAATATTAAATGTGGGTGCTGTGACCACGTATTACCAAAATGCATAATATAATTTGCATTTTCACATTTGCAAAAGCTGTTTCAATGAGAGTCAAAATAAGAAGTTAGCATTTGATAGCAATTGGATCTTTCATTTATTAATGAGAAAACAGAATAAAAATTTGTGATGAAAATGACCAAAAGTATCCTTAGGAAAAATAAAAAAATGCAAAAATTTGTAAGTAAACACATCACAACCTCTAAAATCAGTGCTAATAACTCCATCATCATATATGTTATGTTGCATGTGGATTCTTTTTGGTTTACTCTAATCTCTTCAAGAAAAGAAAATACGTGGAAACGTTAGCTTTTCTAAACAAAATGTAGAATTTAGCAGTAAGGCTACAGAAAAGAACCTCAAAATGCAAGCTGGGTGCATTTAAAGCCTCAGGCACAAGAAGGTAGATATAGAATAATTGATAGTTTTAAAAGAAGGCTTGTAACTTGACCCAGTTTCATGGTTGTGTGTGCTGACTTGATTTTTGAACATCAAGGACTGGCATTAATGTAAAGTAAGATTTAAAGGTAACAGTAGCAACCTGGAATCGGATGGAGAGCGTCCATAAACTAGCAAGCGTTTAGGTATAGGAACCCATGTACTTTGTCTAGGCATGTTTGAAAATGCCCAGATGTGAACCTGTACTATTGCTGAGTGACAGCACTTCGTAGAGCAATCCCATTCACTGTTCACTTACACCTGAGGAAAGGAGAATATAAAATGCTATAATTTCATCTAGCTCTGTTTTACACTGAATTTACATACGTGAATGTGTTGATATAAGATAGAAAGCAGAGAAAGAATCAGGTGCCGTGTGTGGACAAAGCAAAAGTTAAAGCAGAAATTTGGTTTGTCAGTTAAAACCTGGCATTATATTTATTCTGGAATGTTGTGTAATGATTGTCCCCTGGCCTCAATGGTGTAGTAATAGTGATCAGGAAGAACACCTCTGAATTCTAATACCAGTTCTCAAATTGTGGATAATTTATTTTTTACCTTCTTGCCTTTTTACTATGTAAAATAAGCATTTATTTCTTGTCTTGTGGTTATTAAGGGACACTGTAAAATCTTCCACATGAAAGTAATTACATTTCTTTAATAAGAACTGACTGCTTGTTAGGTATCTGCGCTATTTATGAAGCACTTTGACACTGAACAGAACTATATGTGGAGCTGCATAATTATGAGTAACATATTCCTGTTCCCTTTACTGCGTCTTAGATGATGGCCCAATAACTTGCCAACAGTGTGCGATTCTCAAAAAAAACTGTAGGTTAACAAGAACAACAACAAACAAATCCTTAAATACTGTTTAAAGCATAGTTTTCAACTTCAAACCATTTAGGCATTTTTATTTGGGCAACAGGAAAGCTGTCCAAATTCAGCTGGAATACAAACAGTGTTCACTGACCTTTACTGAATGCCTCTTCTAACAAGGAAACTATTTAGCTCCATTTACTCACAGTTATACACACCGATGGAAGAACTAACATAGAAGAACTAGCATTTCACATTAACTGATGTATTCTGCCTCTATTTCAAATGTATCAGACAAAGTCTTGGCATGCATTTGCTTGTTGACACTCAATCCTAATTAACAATGTATGACAAGAAGTAACACAACTACTTTCTCAGCACAGTATTAGCTCAACAGATATCTGGTATTAGACACATTCTGAACTACAGATGAGGTTACTGGAAATTAGTAACAAGTGCTATGTATGATTAAAATGTCATTTTGAAAAGGAAGAAACAAATATCTTTGACTATTCAAATGAATAGTCTTCAGTAAGCATCAAGAGCTGATTGTAAGGACAAGACCCTTACTGTAGAAGTAAATTTAGACATTGCAGGAGTAAACAGGAGCAGATACTGATGTGATCTACACAAATAGTTAAACCAATGCAATATCTCCATCCCAGCATAGCAATCACTGCATGCGGAGGAGTTACAGGCATCAGCATCCATTCCTTGTAAGCTGCATGCATCCTTTACTCCAGTATGAGACTCTACTTGAGAAAGCTGTAATTTATCCCAGAGTTCATAAACAGGAATAGTTGAATATGAAGTATCCATTTTTAGTCACTTCTCTCAGCCAAATCCAGTCTTTCCTCTATAAGGAGCATGACAATAGTGACTGCTGAATTTGGCTGGTGACCTCATCAGCAGATGACAAAACTTTGAAGAAATAAGGATGAGAAGGGGATGAAAATACAATGGCAGCTAAAAGATTTGACAAAAAAAAAAAAAAAAAGATTGTGTGATCATCCCCTCTATAATTGCTTGTATACAAGCACACCTTTTCTGCATTACATGAGATCTCAGGAACTTCAGAAGAATTTAAGACTCTCTTGCCCTGATTTCTTAAAACACTGTACAGAAAGTTGACCTGTCCCTACAGCAAGAAGTTTTTGATAGGAATAGACAACAGAAATCGAAAATCACTGGGTGAGAAAACACAGGCACAAGGAAGCAATATGGCTTTAGCCAGGTCCTGCAGAAGGGCCAAGTAGACCTGAAGACAGCCTCAGGTCTAAGACCTGAGGAGAAACTTGTTTTATTTCCTGTGCTGTATGTATGAAACTGTGCTGACCTAACACTAATTGCTACTAGTCATACACTGGGAATATTAAATAATTTATTGTACTCAGCTTTGCTTCATTATGCTCACCTTCAAAATAGCATACTTCTCAAAAAAAACCCCAAACCCAGTGAAGATGTTTAAAGAGTAACAGCCAGATTATAATTGTTTTGCTCACACATGTAAGCATGCTACATATGTAAGGCTATACCGATGCAACCATTCAGCAAGTACTTGGTATCTTTAGACAAAACAAGCAAAAACAGGGCACAAAAGTAATACTGAGATGCAACAATAAGAGTATACTGCATCTTAATTATTTTGCACAAAGAATGCATAATTATTACTGTACCATGAGAGCACTGAGTGGCTTCCAATAAAACGACAAATAATTCCCTGTTTTCTCTGTGGCTTATAAATCTTTCATATATACAATGTGTAATGTTTCAGTAGTTGTGTGGACTGTTTTGCTAATTTTTCATTCAAACCAGCAGCTACTGACAACACACTTCAGAACAGGGATTCAACCCAAACTTGCCCACTAGAGGATACCAGCTTTCAGGTATCTGAACTTCTGTGGCCTAATGCTGGTAATGTTAAATCAACAGTATTTCAAGCCAAACTTCACATTTTCTCAATTGCTTTCCTTAAAATAACCACTAGGTGTCTTCAAATTTCCCTCCTGCATCTTGACATAATTTAGACATAGAAATCATTTAGAGTGTTAGCAACAACTTGAAAACTATTCAGCTTTAGCAAATGAGTGTGAAAGTCAAAGTCACTTGGATATTATACTTGCCTGCCCATTTTTTTTCCAGTACTTCCTGTTTCATAATCACATTCTAAGTTGTTTTGTCACCTTTCTGGCCATGGAAAGATTTAAATAAACTGTATAAGGCCTCATTAGAGGGAAACAGTAATCTCACTGTAAAATAAATGTTTTCAAACTAACTAAAAAGTAGATTGACAAAGACAATGGCTGTTTTTCCTTAAACCCTCTCCAATTATAGTTACTAGAGTTTCTATTTCTAACAGTGGTAAGCAAACCGTTTTTGAAGACAAAGTATCACTTAAACTCAGTGCCAATTTTTTGGCACAATTCAGTCAAATATATAAGCATACATTTAACTTTAAACATGTTAAGAGGTCTGACTGACTTCTGTTTGAATACAGATCTAAATTAAGAACTCTAATTCTTGATTCAAACCATGCTCATGAAAGAGTGAAGGAACAACTTTTTAGAACAGTGGAATAACGTAAATCTTGTCTAATGCTCATATTATTTTTTATAATAGGAGGCAGAGGTTGCTTTATCATTTGAAGCAAAAGTATTTGAAACAGGGGACTCGCACTAACAGGCTATTCTTGGCTATTTTCAAGTTTTCTTTAACAATCAAACTGCAAGTTTAACTTTTCACAAGAAAACTTTCCTCCCTAGAAGGCACTTTCTATTCACAGTATAGAGACAGAATAAATCCTGAGGGACTGAAGATCAAATTTGAGAACATGACCTTTATTTCTCCTCCAAATGTCTACTTCTTTTTCCAAGCTCAAAAAAAAAAAAAAAAAAACTACGTACCTAATGATTTTGTTGTGGAAAGCAATAGGGCAATGCCAGCGACTTTAACGAAAGATGGATTAAAAATTAAATTCACACCTGCCTTGAGACTTCTCATCAGTCTTAGGCAGTACTTCAGTTCCACTTAAATTCCTAAAACAGGGGTTAAGTAGGATTCAAGTGGTGCAGAGGCTTTGGAATGGCTTTATGTGCTGGGGTGAGTTCACCATAATGCACAAATAAATGGGAAAATATATATCTTTTACTAAGCAAATATATTTTGTGGCTATATTTTCAGTGCCAGACCTAATGTGAAATGACAACCATTGAGTTATTCACAAGGGCAATTTGAGTAGGGTTTCTTTTCTAGCACTTTGTAAATAGTTTCTTTTGTACTTGATACCTTTTTTTTTTCTTCACCCCCCCTCTTTTCTTTATGTAAATAATATAAATATAAATTTATGTATGTTTCTTGGCCAGTAAGGAAGAGAAAAACTTGTAGTCTGTCATTTTATCAATTATATTTATTCATGAAAAAAAGAAAAATGCTTCCTCTTTAATGATGAAAATAGGTGGTAGCATTAGTTCACATCAAAAATGTATTGTCTAAAATTGCGTTGCTTGTAATTCTTGATCTGGGTCATATATTCCCACGCTATTCAGCTTTAATCTACCATTCAAATAAGCACGAACATAGGCTATGATGTACTTTTTTTTTTTTTGATCTGAAGACATCAGAGGTGATAGATCATGAATTTTATCCTTGTGCAGAGAGATAGCACAATGTCTACACACTAGGGAGGTCTCACTTCAGCTGCAAAACTAGACTGATAGGTATTTTTGTTTTATATATGTAGCCTTTCTCCTAATCCGGTAGAAAGACATGAATTTCCTCCTCCTGTGATGAATCTTCAACAGATGCCCAACACAAAACTTCCATGAACTTCTACAGTTTAGAAATAAAGGAAAGGTGTCTAACTTTCTTGTCTCCCACAGAGGCAATGTATGCCTCAGCTCCACCTTTCTTCTTAGTTGCCAGAAATTTGACCCTGTCTTCCAAGTAAGAGCAAAAGAAATGGAAATGAGATTTCCATTGGCACTATCAAAAGTACTGTAATATGATAATAAAATTACCCTGAAACAGTAGAAGGCAAAAAAATAGAAGGCAAAGACTGTTAAAGTAGTTCACCTAATTTTCTGCCTGTCCTCTAAGGCTTACCAGTTGTATTTTAATGACTGTATTGTTCATGTCCGTTTGTTTCTTTATTACCTATGGTAAATGGTACATAATAGAAGCACAATCTCCTTGTAGCTGCTCAATAATATCCGCTAATTAGTTTATCATCCCACCAAAGATTCTGTATAGATCTTCAGCTTGTAGTTTTTTTGGGAATTAAAGATGTAAATTTCTAGTGTTTTCTTAGTGTTTCTAAAATGACAGTTTCTTCAATCTACAGTAATTGCTATTTTAGACGTTGTTTCCAAAATACTCCTGCACACACCTAGCTTTATTTCCAAGAATAAATGCCAAAAATACTTAATCACATTTACAGCTTCATGGATGTGGGTAACATTCCTTACCTTCCTGCGTGCTCTTTGAATCAGGAGATTAAAATATTTGGGGATAATCTTAACACTTTGCCATTATCAAGAAAGGCATAGAGGTATGGATACATTATTTATAAGTGGGACAACTACAGAGATCATTAGACCAACAAGAAAACTTTCCAAATTTTCAATTTTCATTTGATTTTTTTTTTCTGTAATTCATTCTCAAAAAAGCTCTGTAAACATCTAATAAAACCAAGTAAGTGGCAGAAAATATCCTAATCCCTGCATTAACACCAATACTTCCTGTGGTTTTTCAAACCATGGCCCAAAGAATCAGTGGGGCTGCAGTCCTCTTGTAAATGGTTTTGCATGGGGTAACTTAAAGCAAGTCCCCTTTCAGCATAATTGCACAACTGGCATAGAATTCTGTGCCTCCACTAGAAAACTGTTGGGGGTCCTTCAATCACAGAAGTTAAAAACCCACTGCCTACTTACCAAGGTCATGTTAGGGATGAATATGGCTCATACCTGTTTTTAGGATTATTATTTTTCTGTATGTCAGTACTATCTTTTAAAGAAAAAACACAGGCCAAAGCACATTTCAGTGTAGAAAATCTTCACTAGCTCTACCTTTGAAAATCAGATTTTTCATACACTTGTCCAAAGTTTAATTTCCTTTCAATTAGAAAAAAATAAGAACACATACATTACCAAACAAAACAATGACATAATGCATATGACATATAATATTTATGAGATTAAACACCAAATAGCCATCTCAAAATGAAAGACATTTTTTAAAAGCCCTCTAGACTCAGATTAGAAGGCAAACGTTCTACGTAATTTAGTACCACAGGCAGCATGTTACAAACTGATCGTCCACCCGCCATCAGGAAGAAAAAACCCCAAACAACTGTACTTGAGTTTTATCAAAGTAATAAATGTAATTGATGTATTCGAGTTGTGCAATCTCTGAATTCCAGCAAAGTAAAGTTTCCCAGTAAATGCCACTTCTGGAATCCTCAGTGAGCGCTATGAAGTACCATGCTGTTAAGGACTTTTATTTTTCCAAATACAACCCCACCTTAATTCATTTGTAAATACTTCCCAACCCTGCTAATAAGCCAAGATGTATTTATAACAAAATAATATTATTCCCAGTGAAAGGCTTACAAGACTCGGGTTAATAATTTGTATCTATCATGCCATACATCTCAGAAACCAGACAAAAACTGCCTGGAGCAATGCAGTTGCCTCTAATTGAGAAGAGAATTTTTACTTTGGCTGTTTTGGCTTTTCTGATCGCAAAGAGCACTATGAGAGTATCACTCCCATATTTTTAAGAGTAGGAACAAACAGGAAGTCAGAAATACAGAAGTATTCCATAGGGGGGTAAAATAAGTTTGATATTTGAACATGAAAAAGCATGGATTATTTTTTTTAAAGGAACATAAAAAGATAAAACTTCAGAAAGACAAAAAGGCTAACAAATTCAGGGGCAAATGCAGTAGAATTTCTTGACAGGAATGGCTGCAGGTTATGCCTTTATAATGTCTAGTTAGAACACTTACATTTGTAACAGCAGCTACAAAGAGCTTTTAACACCACTATGGGTAAATCTAAGACACAACCTAAAAGAAGAATAATTTTACTTCAAAATGTTTCTGCTTTCTAGGAAGCCAGAATACGATAGGCAATTCTAAAACTTTGAAAGGGGAAAAGTAACAAGAGGAGCTAAAAAAAAAAAGAAATAAAATTAATAGCTTAAGTTTAGCTGAAGCTAGGCATTTAGAAACTCTAGAACCTGTAAGTGTACAGTAAAAAACTCCCCAGCCAGAAGGTTCATCAACCAGCACACTGCATCATTAAGTGAACCAAACTCATCTTGTCACTGAGCGTGCTGGTGACACACTTCCCCTTTGCTGTTCTGCACTTTGATCATACTATGACAACATTCATGGATAATAGCTATTTATATTATCTCTGTATACCACTTGTCTTCCCGGTAAGAATAAAGTAATAAATAACTGATTCTGCAGGATCACGGTTTATTCACGTACTCGAAGGAGGCAGCAATTTAAAGCTATTCACCTGAATTACATGCTTGTAGGATTGCAACCTTGCACTACACGGGTGGAAGTCAATAAACCTAGCTTTATCAGAGAGTATCAGCCCGCCTACCTATCAAAGACTTGAGAAAGGAAGTAATGAGGCCTGCCTGGAGACGCTATCAGCCTCGAGGCATTGCAGGATCAAAATACAAGGTGTAAGCCATTTGTATATACTTATGTTCTACAATACATTTTAGGGGAGAGGAGGAAAGCAGGTGCAAATTTGTTACATAGATGACTTGCATCCCTTTCCCCAAGAATCCAGAATGTGGACTGGGGAGCCTAGCAACTTTAACAGTTATCTTGTTATGAACAACAGTTAATGCAAACTAATTGTGGATAAAAAGACATTTTCTTTTAAAACCCCACCTTGGCAGAAAATATAATTTTTATTTAAACCACAAAAACAGATACTAATATCAGACTGACCTACGCAAGAGGGAACAAGAGGTAGCTGTTCAATGACTATATGAGATGATGTGACTCCCATACTTTAAAAAAAACAACCACCAAACGAAATCTGCAGGCATGAGACCATGCAAAGTATTTATTTTATAAGTGCTATTGAGACACCTAATTAAAACATATTAGTGGGAATTACCAAAAGTATACTATATAAAACACTATGGAAATTAAGATTGCCCAGAAAAAAATAATTTAATACCTGTCATAAAATTGCTAAATTAGGTTCTGATTCAAAGCACATTACTATCAGTGGAGAGGGCTTGTATTACTCTGTAATAAATGGTTGAGCTGGTGATCTTTTCCTATTCCTGTGTATAAATATTTGAGAAACAGATGCAGAAACTATCTTTATCCATTAGCAATTGTGCTTTGCAATGTGAAGTAGAATATGCCTCTGTGCTCTGCAATATACCACATTCACTACCTTCTTGGTCTACTGCTTTTAGGACCTTTGGTATATTATGAAGCAAAACAAGAAATAAGAAACAGTAAATTAAGAATAGAAAACAGTTGAAAATAGTTCAAGGAACACTGCTTTACAGTGTTGACAGAGTAAATATGATGCTAAGTAACAAAACAAAGCATAGTCTTTGTTCAACGTATTGCTGTTGTACAAAGACTCAACTAAAAAGAGCATGGCATTAAATTTTAGGGGTTTTCTCTTTGCAAGCTCCAAATGACACTACAGTGTAGAACATTAAGCCTTTTTACAAAGTACATCAGTTCTTTCAAGCTGCTCTGCTTTATCCCAACAGGATATCATTTTAGTGAATAAAATTTGAAGAAACATACAATCAAATAACTTGTCATTTGTCTTTTCAAATACAAAATTACATATAAAAGAGGTATTCCTTATTATGGAGTTATAGTTTTCTACTTACACATTAAGGACAAAAAAACCTCAGTTCTCTGCAAGACTGGGGAGAAGAGAGTTTGAGAGACATATGCAATGTTTCCATCACTTCAAAAACATCACAGAATTGTTGCCAAGCAAGAACTCAAAGTCAACAGTTTTTCTGCAAAACCCTCTCTAAAGGCAGAGGCACCATGGTCATAGAGACATGCCTGAATTGTGTTTTGTGAACTACTGCCTCTTTCAGTCCTGCAAAAACACAAAACTGTGTCTCATCATTTAAAAAAAAAAAACCACACAAAAACACACACACAAAAAAAAAAACCACAAAAAATCAAAACCCCCAAAAACCTGACTAACTAAACCTCTCCTCGGGGAAAACAAATCTGACGGAGTGGTTACTATCAATTAGCATTCCTATTTGTTCAATACTACTTCCAGTTTCCAAAGGAAGCGTGAGAGGCTGAACTAACAAAATGCTACTTCTCAAAGCTGCTAACACCTTACTTCCTGGGCAAACAAGCTATCCTTCAGTTCCAGACCATGGACTAGTGTTCTGGAGAATATCAAGGTTAACTACTTCCATCTATGCATCCTACACCTATGCACAGCCTTTTTTAAAAAACAAAACAAAACAAAAAACCAAAACATTTAAAAGACTTTTTTAAAAGGCCTTTTTATTATTTTTTCTGTTAAATGAATCTAAGGAAGAAGCAGCAGAAGAAGGAGGACCGCACGACAGATGGTCACAAGCAAGCAGGTGACCCCTGAAGCTTTCTAGCTCGCCACAAATCAATTATTAATGGGGATTTCTTTTCTTACCGCCCCATCCCATGCAGAGAGGAGCAGCAGCAAAGCCTCAGTCAGAAGGCATCCATCCCTGCGCGGGGACTCGGGAAAGAGGAGCGTTATCGGCGGCGGGGAGCAGATGGTGCGGAGCGGGAGCGTCTGAGACCGCAGGACTTACTAACCCGAGCTCTCTCTCCACCAAGATATACCGTGGGAGTTGCAGATCGCCTGTGCTCTGCATCCCCGCTGCTTTGTTTATCGGAAAATATTCAACATGGAAACCTGACTCCACTTCTAAAAATAGCCGAATTTCCTCGGTTTCAACTCGAGGTCCCACTGCTGAAGTGTGACAACGGTGAGCAAATACCTCGTCTTGTCTCCAAAAGGCAGCATGTCCAGCCGGGGGGGTGTGAGTAAAGCCCAGAGGAGCTCTTCAGCTCTTCACATGAGGTGCCTCGCAAGAGCCCACTCCCCGCAGAGCCCAGCGCCCGCGCGCCGGCCGGTGAGGCTGCCCCCTGCCGGCGGGGCGGCCACGCTCCCCGCGGACACCCTCCCCCCACAGCTCCCGGCGGGGAACCCTGAGCCGCTCGCCCCACCGGCCGGAGCTCCTCGGGGGGAGCTCTGGCCTCACACACACCACCTACGGCTTCAGCTCCCGGGGCACATAAACCCAGCCGGTGGCCGCCGAGATGTCAAAAAAAGTGACAAGCCCACGGGGGCGACTGAGCTCTCCAAGAGCAGCGCTTTGTTTTGAGATTACTAAGTAATGACGTGACCCGCCCTCCCGAAGAGATCTGATGTTATCCGGGGCTTCCACATATTTCTATCTAGTTCGCTGGGCAGGGAAAAACACACCGGCTGCTACTCACGAGAAGTTGCCTATGTCTGTTTTAAACCGAGGAGAACAGAAAAATCAAGAAATAAAAGCTCTGAGCTGGGACAGCTTCATCCACCGGCGAGTGCCGGGCTGGCGCTGCCGGGCGGCGAAGCGGCCGCGGGCCGGGGAGGGGACGGCGAAAGCCCCCCGGCGCTCGGCGGAGCAGCGCCCGCATGTGCGCTGCGGGGCAGCCGGAGGGAGCTGCTGCTGCTGCTGCTTGGTTTCAGTTTGCGCTTTTTCAGAGGTAAAGGCAGGGGAGGAAAAGGAGCTCGCTTTTTTAAAATACGGACTTTTTTTATTATTTTCTTTGGAGACAGCAAAGGGACCTATCGCTGGGAAGAAAGGATCTGCCTCTATTCGCCGCCGCTCCCGTCTTACCTTGTAGCTTTCCTAACAAAGTAAGAGCGGGTAAAGTCGCTGTGATCGTCCAGCCACGCTTCCACCGCTTCCTGCTCCGGCGGGGGGGGGCAGCTGCGCTCCATGCTCCGCGCCGCCGTTCCTGCCGCCGCTCTTGTTGCCGCTGATTCCCCCCCTCCTGCTGCCGGTGGCCGCGGCTCCCGCTCCCAGGTGTGCGGGCAGCGGGGTCCGGCCCCAGCGCCGCGCCGGCGGCACCTCAGCGCATCCCCGCCCCGTCCCGCAGCGGGCAGCCGGCTCCACCTCCGCCCCGGCCCCGCAGCGCCCCAGGGGGTGCCGCGCCCCGGCCCCGCCTCGCCTCGCCCCGCCCCGCTGCGCACCGGCAGGAGCCCCGGGCACCGGCGATGCCCGGGGAGGCAGAAGGAGGCGTTTGTATCTGCCGCCGGGGCTGGCGGCTCTGTGCGCCGAGGCTGAGCTGGAGCCGTTAGCCCAGGAGGTCCCCACGGGGCCGGGGAAAAAAACAGAGAAGCGATGAAAAAGTAAATTGTTCTCCCGGAGTCTGGCCCCGTTTCACAATTATTTTCTTTTCAAGGTATGGCCTGTTTCAGCCTGCTTCTAGAAAGTGGTAAATGGGATGTCACTTTGGAGTATTTCACTGCTGGATGTCAATATATGCTCTTATAGCATATACTGCTATATATGTCAATATATGCTCAATAGATCTCAGCCTGGATATGAGTACTAAAGCCCTGGCTTTTCAATCTTTTATGCCTACGGTGAGGCTTTCAGGTCTGTTTTAGACATATAATGAGCACAGCATAGCTTTGAAGATGCTCCAGACTCACAGCTTCTACCCTCTCTAATATCAGACAGCTAGGATCGAAATTTTGGTTAATGCTGAGTATCCCTTTCATGTATTATAGTTCCATTCTAAGATATGCAGGTGTACACGTTTATATTCTGCATTTACAACACACCTTACACAAAGTATGATGCACATGGATGGTTTCCTGTGTTGTCACGTGCAGTGTCTTTGAAGGTAAGATATGAATAACAAAAAACAGCATGGTTCTGGGGAAAGGGATATACAGGGTCTTTAAAATTACCCTCCTGTACTATCAGTTGAGAAATATACAACACGTTTTCTGCTACCCTTGCAGTGTATGCAACGCAGTGCGCTGCAGATAGAGCAGACATCCCTGCACACCTTAACAATTTTTTTTGCAGTGCTTATAAAGACTTGACTTACAGAGACTTGACTTGTAGAGAGGTGGGATTCTGCAGCCTGAAAAGGGGCAGCAGCAGGAACTTCACAGCAAAGGCATTAAGAGCCTGTCCGTGATCTTGGGGGAAACATTTTCTCTTCTGTGTCTTTGTGTCACATCTGTGCATAGCACTCACTTGGACATAAGAGTCTTTGGCTATAAGAGTTTGTGTGTAATAAGAGACACACAGAAAGGGAAGTTTTACATGAGCGTTACTCTGTTATAAAAGGAACCTCGGGAGAAATGCGTATGGTGACCAAAGAGTAAATGTGAATGTAAAAGTATAAACCACTGAAGACATGCTGCAAGAGTCAAGCTGCCATTCAAGGCAAAGAGAAATCTTTCAGCAGGGAAATACAGAATCACAGAATCACAGAATTGTGGTGGTTGGAAGGGACCTCAGAGATCATCGAGTCCAACCACAAAAA